>CM068952.1:201796262-201806799 GCA_035128595.1 Eptatretus atami
ATCCGACGGAAGCGTCAAAAAGGGGTCAAAAGTGTTTCAACGGTCTAAGGGTTTTGAATGGGACTAAATGTCTAAAGGGGTCTAAGAGTGAAAGAGCAAAAGCAGTCTGAGGTGTCCAAATGGTTTGAAATTGTCCAAGGGTCTTAGAGGTCTATGGGTCTGAAAAGTGCCGAAAGGGTCGAAGAGGGGCTGTTGTTTCAAATGGGTCTAAATTGGTATTAAAGATCTAAGGGTGTAAAGGGTATACTGGGGTCTACAGGCCATACAGGGTGTAAAGGACTGAAGCTGTAGTAAAGAAATTACTTCATGTTGGTAAATAAATTAACTCGGAAGTGCAACATGGCAATATGGACCAAATGACCTCCTCATATCTGGTGTTGACCTAAAACCTAAAGTTTTGTGATGATTACCCTGAGGAGCTCGGATAAGTAGGGTCACGAACAAACAAACAAATGAAATTGGTCGTTGAGCAAGGAATTGCCGGAATAACTTTGTCATATCTCCATGATCTCTGAAAAAACAAAAACGTGGAAATCCATTTGGTTCTTAGAAGTCGATAGTGCTACTGTTTAATGAGTTATAGCACTTAGTTTGGTCATGATCATAACTTGGAAGTCAATTGGACTTGAAATGGCGTTTTTATCGCAATTTGAAAGTTTTGACCCGACCCCCTAACATTCGACCCCCGACGCCTAAGAAGGGTGTTGTGTGACACCCCAATGAGACATATGGTTTGATGCAGAATTGGAAGATGCACATTTTGGATTGGTTTAATGTCGATACGACCACTTTAGAGACGTTATTGTGAAAATAAGAATTTCGGTTTTTTGGTGACCTTGACCTTTGACCTAAATTCACCAAAAACACAAGTGTCTAAGTTGGACCATAGCCGACGTCTGCACCCAGTTTGGTCATGATCGCTGAAACGGTGTGGCTGCTACAGTGTAAACAAACAGACAAACAGACTGACACACAGAATGACACACACAACCGACAAACATAATTGCCGAAATCCGAAGGATTCTGGCAATTAACAAACATTTTCCTTCGATATATATACTGTATATATGTTTATATATATATATATTTGCGGACCGGGGGTCGGGTGAGGAGACCACTTGGGGGGAAAGCTATCTCGGCTCCCACCGGACTCCCCGGAATTGTAGGCCGTCGCACACGGATAATTCAGTGATGCGGCGGGTCGCTTAACTGACTGTGGACGCCAATAACTCAACCACGTGACTTGGGGTCCTCCGTCTAGCTAATCCGGTTACCTAAAAAAAATCACGTGATTTAATCACCGGGGAACACGCCTTGTCCAAACCGGATCACTCTACCGGATCAGATGCTGCCGAGTGACACTGCCAAGGACTTACCGGCTAAAAGGAATGGATCATTCGGAATAAAGTCCCGGCTAATCTAGGATTCAGACCATGCTGGATAAATGAAGGAAAATACAAAAACGAGCAGGGAACATTTCTAATAAGTATTTATTTACAAGCAAGCGAGGAAAGTATGTGGTACAGGGAATAGGTTATTGGGGTGTGTTGTGCAGGGATAGGGAAGAAAGGTGTGGTGCAGCAATAAACAAGCAACTTATGAAAGCATATGCAGAGCAGATGTAACACGAAAATAATAATAACAATAATAATGATAATCTTCTGCAGTCTTACTTATATAGACAGGCGCCAGGACACACACAAACGCACACACACAGACACAGAAAACCCGATGAAGAGGAATTGAAGCAAGACAGGAGAGCAGTTGAGGCTACGCTCTCCGTACCTTTGTATAATTGATTGCCCGAATGTGCCACCATATGTTTTGGGGAATGCTCCGTGGTGCGGTACCCCCCTTACAGCTGGCGCATCGTCTCTTGCTTCAGGCAGCTCACGTAGAGCCGTCGGCATGAAGGAGGGGCTTCAGTTGGGAGGATGGAGTGCAGAGCGAGTGTACGGAGTGTAGTTGGGACCAGGTGGGTGGGTGACTCAGCGACGTGTGGGGGAGAAGTGGTGGCGGAGTCCAGTGATGACGTATGGAGTCGAAGAACAGCTTGAGCGGGAGGCAAGGCAGAGAGAGAGAGAGAGAGAGAGAGAGAGAGAGAAGAGAGAGAGAGAGAGAGAGAGAGAGAGAGAGAGAGAAAGAGAGAGAGAGAGAGATCGGACCTTTTAGGCCCTGCGGCGCATGGTGGGGGGGCACCCTGAAATGCGGTGTCGTCACCCGAATCGGGCACTCTGATTGCCCGATCCCTGTGTGGCCCGGCCGCGATGGCCGGAAACCGCAACCTTCCATTTCCGGCAAGGTACCCCTGCGGTGTGGACCTGTCTCGCTCTGACCCCACGACATGATATGAATTGCCCACGCCGAACTCTGCGCCATGAATCGCCTTGCACGAACCCCGGGCCATGCCCTGACGACTGGCCCAGAGTGGTGTCGTCTTGCATGCTTGCTCGGGCGCCCCGGTCAGCGCTGGTCAATCAATGTTCCTGCTATGTGTGTGCCACGTGGCCCGAGCTTTACAACATGCCTCTGCCCGATCGCAGCTTTGCTGGCCGTAGAGGCGAGAAAACGTTCGCCATCCATGGGGAACATCCGCGGCCGCCAGGGAGGACCAAAGGTACGATGTTTTGCGAACCAATTCACAGACAGTAAGATGTTTCCAATGAGGTTTCACGAGCTAAGCGCTGGTCTGCCTTTGAGCACATTCCGTACAGGGAGCTTCAAGCACATTCCGTACAGTGCATATAGATCCGCCACTACACACGCGGCCAGCGCTCGTGTTCGCCCAATTATACTATCGTGCATGCGGGGCGAAACTCGATCGATATAATTAGTCCAGAAATGGGTTGAAAAGTACGTGCCGCCCATATCATGCACAACGTGGCATGTTGTTGCTTTTCTATTATCGGCCTCGATTGAGGGATCGCTTGAGGACGGGAGCTCTGTGCTGTCGATGCTCAGTTGGTGTTTGAGCGCCCCTTTCTTAGGTGCTATTTCTTCCTTCTCCTCGGTACATGTTGCATGCAGCGTGGGCGTCGACCTGGGTGTGTTTCCTGTCCATTGGGTGGAAAGTACCACTGCGCGTGCGTTTGGCAGGCTGTGTTTTCTACGGAGGGTGGGGGTGTCATGCCTGTTTAGCCTTTGCTGAGGACCCATCTCACAGGAAGGGGCCACGTGGCTCAGATTTACCTCAGGAATAATCAGAAAAGAAGAGCAGGAATGAAGTTCGATGAAATGAAGAAGAAATGATGAAAGCAAACCAAGCTATGAGATCCTCGCAGCGCACGCCTCTGTTGCCCCACGAGACAAAAGGAAGGGAGTATCTACTTGCATATTCATGGAATAACTGTCTTGGGACCACTTTATGTTGGATGCATGCGGTTCCCAGAACCACAACAATATATATATATATATATATATATATATATGATATATATATGAGCCTGGTGTTGGCGCAGTGGTTAGGGCAGCGGCTTGGGACCCAAAAGGTCCTGAGTTCAAGCCCCGTTGGGCCACTGAATTAATATATATGTATATGTATGTATATATACATATATATGTATAACACCAGGGGGTTGACTCAGCCTGTCATCCTTCCGAGGTCGGCGAAATGAGTACCAGTGTAACTGGGCCCGGTGTATGCCCCGGTTAGAATAGGTGTACCATATCCCTGTGTGCCTCGTAAGAGGCGACCAGGGTTGCGTCAGGAAGGGCATCCGGCGTAAAAACCTATGCCAAAATCATTATGCGGACAAAAAACGAATTTACGGTTGATCCGCTGTGGCGACCCCTAACGGGAGCAGCCGAAAGATGAAGAAGATATATATATATACTTCAAAGTAAAATGTTTGGTTGTGACCCCTACACTAGACCCCTATATATATATGGCATTCAATCCTTCTCTCACATTCCTTACTGTTCTGAATTATTTTATGAACTCCTCTTTTCTCCTGTCAGGTTTCTCCATACTTATATTATTGTTCTTATGCATCTTTCGATTCCTATTTTTTTCTCCACATTTCGTTTTCACAACAGCGAGGCTCTTGGAAGAACAAGGTTAGATTGACAGTGAGGTAGCGGTAATAATTGGGCACAACCAGCAAGGGGTTAAACAGAAAAAAAAAAGAAAAACAGTAGACTCAGCAAGTAAGAGAGTTGATTTCGGAAACGTTAATGGGGGTAATAAAGGTCACGGGTCAGGATTGGGGGTGACATGAGGTGGTGCATTGGTTCCTTGAAGTCCTGGAGAGAAGAATGAAACAGAGTATCTTCTGCAAGATAGTTCCATAAGGTGCATTATTATTATTTTTATGCCTCTGCTGATGAAGTCGCTAGAGGCATTGTATTTTTGGGTGTCAATCCATCCATCCATGATAGGTTTTCATTTCTGCGATAACTTAAGAACGGCTGCAGGGATCTAAGTCAAACTTGATACAAGTATTTATAATGATGTAAATATATACTGATTAGATTATGGGGTCAAAGATCAGAGGTCCCATTCAGTAAAAATTCTGTTACCGCATGAACTTGTGAACCAGTGATGGGATTTTGACCAAACCTGGTACAAGTATATATCATGATAAAAAGATGAACTGAATGGATTTTGGCATAAAGAGGTCAACGGTCAAAGGTAATGTTGGGTAAAATCCTGTTACCATGATAACTTGTGGACTGGTGATGGGATTTTGACCAAACTTGTTTTTATCCCCCGCCACGTGGCGGAAGGGGGATATTGTTGTCACCCGGGTCGTCCGGCTGTCCGTCCGTCCGGGCGTCAACATTTATAGCTGTGAGTGTGATAACTCATAAACTGTTTGGCATATCGATTTGAAATTTGGGTCACACATGTACCACCTGAAAAGGAAGAACCCTATTGATTTTGGGCATGGCCGGATCCAAGATGGCCGACTAGGGCGGCCATCTTGAAAAAAAATGTTTTTTCGCCATATGGATTTGAAATTTGGGTCACACATGTAACACCTGAAAAGGAAGAACCCTATTGATTTTGGGCGTGGCCGGATCCAAGATGGCCGACTGGGGTGGCCATCTTGAAAAAAATGTTTTTTGTAATAAATGGAAAACCGCTTATCTGATTTCAATTATTTTTGGTTACTACGTTCCTCACTCCTGGGGAACTTTTTCGAGATGATGACCAAATGGTGTCTTGTTTCCAATTCACCTCCCTCATTATCTGGAATATGTATGACCTTTTTCATTCAATGGCGGGGGATTCCCCATCTCTGATGGTACATTTATAATGTTGTAGTTCATCACCTTCACGTTTGGTGTCTTCCATTTGCCATTGTCACCATGTATAACTTTACTAGCTTGTACATCTGGTTTCTTATACATGT
Source organism: Eptatretus atami (assembly GCA_035128595.1). NCBI lineage: Eukaryota > Metazoa > Chordata > Myxini > Myxiniformes > Myxinidae > Eptatretus > Eptatretus atami. The sequence goes on from CM068952.1 coordinate 201,801,617, forward strand.
AACTCTTCAATGAGGTTAGAGTGAGTAAACATAACAATAAATCGGTTTCTAGTCATTGTTCTGGAAACACTTTCAAAACCAATTCTTCCTTTGTGTATCAATAACTGTTTTTGATATGTTTGTATTGCAGTGACTGGAAAAAGGAAGTAAATAATCTGATGAAAGCTCAGTATGTCTACACAGTTCAAATTTTGGGTTTGTATAAGGACTCCGGGACAATTTCGGGTCTCGTGCTGGAATGGATGTCTCGGGGCTCGGTGGAGGGCTTCAATGAAAAGGTCGATGCAGGCTGGGCATTGCGTCTGCGTTTGCTTCATGAAATTGCTCTCGGTATGAACTACCTGCACTGTATGGAGCCAAAGTACTTGCTGCACCTTGACCTGAAGCCTGCGAATGTACTGCTGAATGAGCATCTGAACACCAAGGTGGGATCATCAGAGAAAGCTTCCCTCTGAAATGTAACATGTTGTGGTATTTTTACCAATAATTGGTTGTCTTAGGAAAGATCCATTTACAAGACTGAAGGCAACACCAGCAAGTACATCTGCCCAGCAAGACGAGGCTCAGTTCACAGGCCTTGCCTGCTGGACAGCAAAACGAGTTTGTGTTGTCTTCATTTTTTTAATGTATTCTTGTGATTGTCTCCTGTTTACAGATGTGTGAGAGTCATTTACCAATTGGTGCACTTTTCTCCTCTTTCAGCCAAAATTATTTTCTTTTAATTTTCTCTGCTATATAAAGTGATTTAATGAAAAGGTAACAAACAAAGCAGGCATAGGGTGATGATGAGAAGAAGAGCAAACATTGAAAATGTTGAAACAATCACATCCACTTGTGGAACCCCAAAAGGATAGAACAATGGAAGTGGTGCAACATGAGGATCAATCGGCAGCAGCTACACGACCTTTGGCATTCTTGTACACTGGTCACCAATTAAACTGCTTTTGTAAAGGAAACGAGGTACATGCACAGGTTGGGAGTGAGGACTGAGGAAACCTTTGGTTTGTGGATGAAATTTAGTCTGAGATGAGGTCTGCTCTCTCCTTTATGACGTAATAGTAGAAGGAAAATGGGGATTCTGAGACATGAATTTAAAATTGAAGTCAATGAGGAAAATATTTTATTGACATTTTCATGAAAATAAAAGGAGTAACCTATCTAGTCCCCCTTCTCCTTTTTCATTTTTATACAGAAAGTTTAAATCCAATCGACATGGAGGACTTTTTTCTTACCATGGTTTGGGGGGGGGGGGGGGGGGAGGAGGTGTGAGAAAGTTAGCTAAGGTAAAGCAAGTTTTCCTCCTTAGTGCGATTAGCTTGGTTTATTTTCAAATTGGTGAGGACAGTGCACGAGACGAGAGAGAGACACCATGGTGCAAGAAGTGATTAATGGATGGAGGTAGAGTGTGTGTGTTGTGGGGTTGGGGTTGGGGGGAGGGAGAGATAGAGTGTGGTATGTGAGGAGAGATCGGCATTGTGGAGTGGGAAAGAGAGTGCGGGTGTGTGTGTGTGTGTGTGGAGATATTGAGCATGCATGTGAGGGAGGACAAATAGAGTATGTGGGGGGTCGCTGAAATAAAGAGCATGGGGGGAGGGAAGGGGGAGAGAGAGCCCATTAATGTTAGGGAGGAGAGAGGGAGAGCACATGTGTGATTAAGATAGAAATACAAGTGAGTATATTCTTGGAAGAAATGAATATACACAACACTCGGACATATTCGAGGAAGAAAGGTTTAATAACCCGTTATCTAATGTTATTTGGATCAATTAGACCAGCTTAATTCATCAAATTGGTTGGTCTAATTAAACTAGTTTTTACGGTTGTGAAAAGCTTTCCGATGGTGTTGAAGGGTGCAAAGGCCTGTGTCAAAGCTGCAAAGAAACGTATTCAGGAGTTCATGAAGGATGTGTCCAAGGATGTTCCCTCTCTCAGGTGGTGGAATGGGCCTGAACATGGCCCTGCCTACAGGCTGCAGGTGGCCAATAACCTGACTTGACATGCATGGGGGCGGTCCCAGAGATCGCAAGGGTCATGGCCACAGCCTGTGTGGCAGTTTTGCCTTCACCACAACGACATTAACATCTTGCTCTCTTTGCTTCACCCTCCGAGGAAGAGAGGTTCCTTTCCCATTGCCTCCTTCATCACCATTTCCTTCGGTCCATCTCTCCCTGAGCTGCACTTCATCTGTGCAGCGTCGACCCATACAACCCGACCGTTGTGGCAGCCACAAGCCCTCACACTTCCCCATTATTCATCGTGTATGAGTATGGTATATGGCACCAAGGGGGGGGGGGGGGGGGGGTGAAGCTTTATTTATTTCTTACGAGCAAATACCACCGGTCACTTCATTGACAGAAATACTAAGAGGGGGAGAGGGGGGTCGGAGGGAGGGGTGAGTGAGAGAGGGGTATTCCCATCAGATTAATTCATTCCTATCAGGTATAGATTTATTTCATCGGCAAAAGGGTCGGGGTGTGTCTGGCACACTTTTCTCTTCAGGAAGACTTTGCAGGGCAATGCGATCCTTGACAGAATGGCATGACGATTGTTGACCAATACTGAAAACCAAACACCTTCTCATGCGGGGTCACATTGGTCACAGTAGACAGGAAGGATCACGCAGAGCAAATGACATCAGGACAGCTTCCCATTATACAGTAGAAAGGCTTCTGGACTTGTGATCAAGGTTTACGGCCTTCCAGGCAAAGCCATTATATCGTTTGACCTGGCCATTCCAAAGCAAATTGTTGGCCATAGTTCAGCTGGTATATACTGAATATTGTGTCCATGAAGAAATCCTTTGAGATCAATGGACATGAATGACGAGCCATGATTGGAGTGCACATATGTCGGCATGCCAAAGATTGAGAACATTCAGAAAAAACACTCGATGACCATGAATTTGTTGATGGCGGGACAAGATAAAGGAAAAGAAAACCTTGATAACTCATCGACGATGGTAAACAGGTATTTGTTGGAGGTGTCTGATGGCAAAGGCCCCTTAAAAACGATGTCTCAAAAGGCTGCAATGCTTTTATCAAGTCACCTGGTGGGGGTTTGTAGAATTGAGTCTTTAGTCAGCGCAGACAAGACATGAAACCCTCATCTTTTTTGTGTCATCAGTGAGTATGGAAAGTTGCAATATCAAACAAAGTGTATCATTATCATAATATCTGGGTGGCATTGTGAGTGGTGGATCTCATAATAGTCACTATTAGCCACAGAGCAGTAGATACATGTCATTGTGTCTGCAGCAGCATTGTGCTTAGCTGGCTAATACATGATATGGCAGCTGTAGCATGAAAGTTCCATATGCCTCCTCATTGTCTTTTCATTCATTATTTTGCCACCTCTTTGTTGTTGAACATTAAGGCAAAAATATTTTGTCTGTAATCAGCTGAGAATGATGCCCCAAAAGATAGTGCCTCCATTTTCGCAAAGCTTTGACAATGGTGTATACTTCTTGCTCCACAACAGAGTGGCGTTGCTATGATTTTGAAAGAGTTCCAGAAAAAAGGGACAGGACGACCGAACTTATTGAATGTGGCTGAGCATTTTCTGCAGCATTTTCCAACGCAACCCACTCCAACGATATTTACGAGTTTACTGTATGTACAAAAATAGTGTCTTAACTGGAATGGTGACTATGAACACATGTGCAACACAAACACTTGCTTGAAGGATCCTGTCAATAGGAGATATCCATCACACATCCACCATGTTTAAGTACCAATTTTGTGAGTGTTTTGTTGGAATTGTAACCAGGAAACTTTCAGGGTTTATTTATTTATTTATTTATACAATATACCAGACTCAGTGGTGTTGTTGTTATAGCATTTGCTCTGAGTTTGGGAGGTCACTGGTACAAATCCCAGCCGAATCATACCAAAGACTTTAAAAAATGATATGTGCTACTTCCTTGCTTGATGTTCAGCATTTAAAAGGTTAAGAGCATGGACAATCCCCCGAAGTTTGAATCCATCGGGAGGATGAAATTTCTCCTTCAGAAATGCCCTGCTGAGTTTTTATTTATTTATTTTATTTTAATATTATCATTGAAATTCACCAGAAACAAGGCTGAGAGCCAGGACAGTAAGTGTGAAGGGCTACAGAGAAAAAACAAAAGCAAACATTCACCTTGTTCTGAAACAAGGAAACCTCTTCACAGAATCACTGTGCAGGAAGTGGTAACTAGGCCAGGCAGAAAAAATAAATTTTCCCACCCCGATTGGGTGTTTTTGGGAGACACCATCTCCCCTACTGGATGGCCGTTGGCTCCCAAAGGGAGCTCATCCGCTCATTGTCAGATGTTGTTTACAGTCCTGGCAAAGTGTTACAGTCACCCTCTCCACTAGCAAAGCCAGTGAGGGGTGTCGGTTTAGTCGCCGACAACCGGACCATGTGGCAAGTAGCACTGGGTTACATGTTACCAGTGGCAGTCCCAAAAGATTGACCTGATTACAAAAGACTGACTTATGTGTCGTGAGAAAGTGGCACCATTGTTGTGATATCACCAGTACTCAGAGTACCCTCAAGAAATTACGGAACTTCCCCCAAACTCAGTGACTGTGTTTGTCTTTTCTCTTTTGAAGGAACAAAAGTTTTGAGATGATCGCAGTAACCTGTGAGCTTATGGTCGGTCCTGTTCTGCTTGTCATGCTGTTTGCAGATTGCTGACTTTGGTCTGTGTGAAGTACATCATACAACCGCTGCAGTTACCCTGAAGGAGAGTGACCCCATTGGAACTTTACCGTACATGGCACCAGAACGGCTCGACATTAATGCAAAACAAAGCAGGAAGTGGGATGTATACAGGTCAGAATCTTCATCTTTTATGCAAAGTTGCTTCTTTAGGTGGTAATCCAGGTGTGAACAAGGACATGGTAATGAACAAGCAGTAACAAGAGAGGGAGAGAGGGAGAGGGAGAGGGAAGGAGTGAGAGGGAGAGAGAATGGGAGGGAATACAGAAACCTGCAAGTAACTGGTTGGGTTAAGGATGGATAATGGAGGTAGGAAATATAACAGATGGTCGTTGTTTCGAATACAGCTTGCGCCTGCTGGTTGCATCATTTTCTGGAAGGACGGCTGTGCTGCTGAGGAAGTGCCCTTGTTACCAGTAAGTTGGTGCTCATTTTGTCAACCTCAGAAGGACGACAGGCTGAGCCAACCCACCTGGTGTTAT
>CM068952.1:201836494-201856631 GCA_035128595.1 Eptatretus atami
ACCGAGGATCTGAGACAGAGACTTAATTCCTTTGGTACCAGGTCTCTTCGGAGAATCCTTGGCTGTAGCTGGTCAGACTTTGTGTCCAACGTGCGGTTGCTGAGAGAGACTCGGATGAGATTTGTTACCTGCATAGTCCGTGAGCGTCAGTTGTGGCTGTATCGACATGTGGCTCGTTTTCCTGACGCTGATCCTGCTCACCAGATTCTCTCAGCGAGGGAGTCTCGTGAGTGGAGGAGGCCAATGGGCCGACCACGTGCCTCGTGGTTGCAGCAGGTTGACCGGCATCTCAAGGAGATGGGGATGGGCCCGGAATCTGCCTGGGGGATGGCCAGATGTAGGCCGCTGGAGTACCGGCTGGAAGTGGACGCAGTGACGTGCTGCTCTGGCACATGCTCCCATACCTGACCTGACCTGTACCTCCAACTATCACTGGTATAATTTCAACTTTCTTTAATTTCCGAATCCTCTTGATGTCATTTTTCATATCCTGGTATTTGGTCATTTTCCTGGTTTCTGTGGCATTTAGTCCAAAGTCATTGGGAACTGAAACCTTGATCAACAATGCTGACTTTTCCTTTTTGTGTTTGAGCGCCATGTCCAGAAGCAACGCTTTGTTTGGATTGTCCACACTTGAGATAATCTTGTCATGCGTGAGCATTACTTGTTCAGTTTCAAGCATCAGATTTGGTTTGTGTTTCCATGATTGTTCTAGGACTGGGATGTTGAAATATTTACAGATGTGCCAGTGGATTACTCTGCAGATGCTGTCATGTATTTCTGTGTACAGCTGTTCCAACATGAGTTTTTTTTTACATCCCACAAGGAGGTGACTGGTACTTTGTTTCTTCTCCACAAAACCTGCATTTGTCCGATTGGCTCAATCCCACCATTTTCTTCAAGGCCTTGGTCAAATGTCCTTGGTGCTGGGCATTGTTGATGACTGACTCGTTCTCCATGCCAACTAATTTGACCTCTTATTATAGCCAATCCAGAGAGCCTTCCTGTCAATCCCTGTCCTATCAAGCTCTTTTATAAAAAAAAAATCTTCCTGCTCTTTGTCATTCTCCCATTTGTCAGAGTATATCTGCTGATATTTATTTTTTATAGTTTTCCTTTTTTTTTTCTTTACAACCATTGAGGCTGTGTTTGTTTATGTTTTGCTTTCCTGTGTTGTTTCCACCAATTGCACCTGTTTTTGGAAATTTGTTGCTGAATGGATTAAGGATCCATTTTCTGGCTTGTTGTTTTCTTGCTCGTGAACAAATCTCATCCGATAGTCTGTTGAGTTTTTCACAGACTCTGCGAGTCCAACACAATGTTCTGTGCACTTGGTTAAGCTCCATCAAATCACCTCCTCCTTCTCGTCTCAGTCAGTACAACCTCGGTATACATTGGATTTTTGTAGGACATTTTGTGACTAGTTAGAAGTTTCCTCGTTTTGCTGTCTAGATTGTTGCTCTCCAATTTTGGCCAGTTTATAATTGCACAGCTATATTGGAATACCGGCACTGCAAGTTGGTTTATAGCTTTGGTTTGTTTGTTGAAGAGAGAGACGACTTCAGAATTGGTCTTATTCTGTGTAGGTACTCTTTGCTGATTATTTTACGTATTATTTTTGTGTTGTACCTGAGGGCCTTCTTCTATCCCGAGGTGTTTGTGGGATGCTTCGTTTTCTCCTTCCTGTATTGTTGTACTTTTATCAATTAAGATGTTGTCTGTTCTTTTTATTTTTCCTTGTACCAAACCTGCATTTGTCACATTTGTCAAGACCAAACTCCATTCGGATGTCCTCTTTGTACTGCTTTACTCGTTTCAGTTGATCTGCCAATTTCTTATAAATTGGTGTGATGAGCTTTATATCATCCATGTACAGTAGGTGTGCCACCATTCTTGTTTCTTTGATCATTTTTCTGTTGTATATCAGATTGTATCCATGTCCTGTTTTATTGATGAGGTTACTCAGTGAGTCCAGAGCCAGACAAAACAGTAGCGGAGAAAAACTGTTGCCTTGGAAGACAGCACATCGTATCTTTACTCCTGGGATTTCAATCTTTCCTTCCGGGATTGTGGATCCACCATTTGGAGAGGTTCTGGTCTGAAATGATCGAAACCTCGATGAAAAACGGTGCCCAGCTGATGATCCGGACAGTTGGGAAATCATTCAATTGTTCATACATTAAGGTTACAACTTCAGATAAAATAGTACTTTACTTTTGTAAGTACTTGACAGTACATACTATGTATGTGTTTGTGTGTTTATATGTGTGTGTTTGTATGTATGTATATGTGTGGATGTGTGGGGGGTTTATATATGTGTGTGTGTGTTTGTGTGTGTGGTGTTCATATATATATATATATATATATATATATATTGATACAAACAAACACGACATAATAGTGACTGAAGCTTTTCGTGCTGCACTCTTCAGGGTAAAAATCGCAGCAAGTGAAGAAGGAAGTGAAGGCGAGTGCTTTATACGCAGGTCTCAATAAGGTAGACGCTGATTGGTTCAACCGTAATGACGTCACTGTTCATTGGAATTATTGATTGGCTGATCGGATCAAACAACACGTCCCCTTGGCGATTCGAAGAAAGATTGTGAGGGTGAGAACACAACCAGTGCGAGCATGTAGAAATATCCAGCAACCAACGGCCACTGTACCTGCTTCATCTGTCATTGCACAGCACCTGGTTGCCAACCCTATCTGTGCAGACCAGTACAATGCAGATATGTTCAGGATATTGAGCCGAGGTCGGAGCTCGTTTCATTTACGTATGTCGGAAGCAACCTTCATCATTTCCACCGATCCCATACTATGTTGTCAAAAGGAATTTTTACGATCTCTGTGTCTCGTTCAGCATGGAAAAATCAAGTGAAGTATGGTAACAAATGGTGAATGGACTTTCGGGGAAACCCATCCCCCCTCTCTCCAGGATGTGGTTGCAAACGTCAATCATCAACGAACTCTACTCCAGCCAATGGGAGCTTGAGGTGAAGATGATGAGCCGACCATTGGGCGTTCGGATTAACGGTGACGTCATTACAGTTGAACCAATCAGCATCTACCTTATTGAGACCTGCGTATAAAGCACGCGCCTTCACTTCCTCCTTCACTTGCTGTGATTTTTACCCTGAAGAGTGCAGCACGAAAAGCTTCGGTTACTATTATGTCGAGGCATGGTCACACATGACCCAGCCAAACAGTCAATGGCTTGTGGCGTGCTCCATCAGGCGAGCAAATTCGCCTCAGCATGAACATCATAAATGTGCATCCTTCTTTACCATGTCGAGGGGAAGCCAGAAAAATGAGACCTCCATCTCCAAGCGCGTACCTCACAAAAACTCCCTTCACGCTACTGTTTTGTCCCGACTGACCACCGATCCTGACTTAATCCTCCTCTCCTCCTTCTGACGTCACCCCATCCATCATCGACCCCAGGGGCATGGTCTTGCTAGTTGTCATTCTTTGAGGTGGGGTTTTCGCCTGCTTGGAAAAGTCAGGCTCGGTTGTTGTTCTAAGGACGTGATTCCTTTTTCCCGGCAGTCTTGAAATGCAAAAACTAAGGAAAATGTCACGGGGGCAATCACATACTGGGAGAAATTGGCCTTAATCCTGACCTAATTAACACAGCACCACCCCCCTGTGTGGTGACACGTAACACTTAAGCTGACTGTCTCCCTTCTTAAGTTACATAGAAGCTTCTCCTACCCATCCACGGACCATGCTACCCTATGCAATATACATTACTACCTTTGCTATGAAATTCCTCCAGCTACCCCACAAACACAACGGTGTGTGTGTGTGTGTGTGTGTGTGTGTGTATATAGTTATGTCTGGCTTTCTTCTTGGGACGACGGTGCAGTAATTGGTCTATATATTGATTTACTTCCATGTGAAGTATAATCAGAGTTGTGTTCCAGAGCATCATTGCTTTTTCAATGAGTGTGATTATCTGGGGGTCAATTTTATATACTTGCATGCATTTTATAATCCATGGATGTAGGACACTATCAAAGGCTTTTTTGTAATATATTCAGGCTGTGGATAAGTTAGTTTGTCAGTGCTTGCAGTTTTCGAGTTTGGTTTTATTTCTCAATAAATGGTTTATTGTTCCATAGCATCCTCTCTTACATCCGTTTTGCTCTGCCTCTAAAGCTCCTTGTTGGGTGAGGTGGGCGTAAACTGCATCGGTGGTTATACCTGCTAAAAGATTGTATGTTGTCGGGAGGCATGTTATTGGTCCATATTTGTTGGGTTGATGGGTTTCTTCAGATTTCGGGATTTCAAGAGGGTTGCCTTCTGTGAACCCTTCATCCATTGGCTGTTTCCCTCGGATGAGTTCGTTATATGCTCGAGCTTAGTGAGGGTGGAGAACATGTAGTTGTTTTTGCCAGAAGTTCAGAATTCAATTCCAGGCCTGGGCATTTGAAGTTCTGTGCTTTTGCCATCTGTTTTCTTATTATTTTTCTTCGTCAATTGTCATTGGGTATATTTTCTGCAGCCGTTGCTTCTTATTTTCCAAGTGTCTTATCCAATCCAGCTTTTCAGCTATATGAACTCTCCTGGTGCAAGTTATTTGTAATACATTATCCTTTGTTTTAGCACATGAGCAGCCATCCTCAGGGCATCCATGCAGAATCATAATGTTAGTCATTCTTGGTCCTTATTTGCTCCCTCCCTGTTGGTGTGAATCAAAGCCGCATGCCTGACCTTGTTCACTTCTACAGACAACAAACGTGGAGATGAGCAAGCTCACATTAAGTTGATGCTGCATGGCGACTCGTTATTGCGAAATATATATTATAATTATATATATATATATTATATAGATATTGCGAGTAAGGAAGTTTACAGATGTTCAAGGTTTGGTGCAATGTTGTAGACTTGATCGTGTAAAGGTCTTCCTTCCAATAATCTCAAATCTGCATGTTGCACCTTATAAAGTTTTTATTGAATGGATGATGTCTTTCTCACATCATTTTTTTTTTCCAAATTCTTCTCCTTCCTCGTTGCGACTTCCCCTCCCAGCACCAAAGGTGTTCAGAGAAAGAGGTTATCGTAGAATTTTGTAGTTAACGTTTTAACCGACTCGATGTACATCCTGTTACTCAAATGAAAGCCACAATTAATTCACAGTCCACAACGGAAATTACATTACATCAGATAATTTTATTATTAACTTGGTACCAAGGAGTACAACCCACCGAGATGGTAAACATCTCCAATGATTTGCACTAAACTAAGATTACATTTTCTGGCCTTTTTATACTTTGAAGGGAGTGGAGGGGGCTGATAAGCCTATAGGCAAAATAATTCAAAATGCAATATGTGTCTCCTACGTGAAAAGCGAATGACATAATCATGGCAAAAGTTGGTGTTATCAACCAGGTCACTTTGTTCCATAACAAGACATTCCTTTTATCAACATTTAGGTCAAAAGACTATTGGCTAAAGGGAAGCATCACTGACATCCAATTTGACTTATAGCATAAAAATTAAATTTATAAAGCACCAGCAACCATTATAATTGAGAGTGCATTAATATAATTATTTTCTCCCACAAGGTGAATAAACCCATTCAGGAACAAGGGAGGAATGATGCTCACGGTGTCGCTATTGCTACCCCTAAACCGAAACAAGAAATGGGGGGTAAAGAAACACCCGAGCAGTAAACCACTCGCTTGAAAAAAAACAAAACATTATCATCAGCAGGTGAGGATGAAGCATTTGCTGTGTTTGTCTGTAATGAAACATTTTAAATTTATCAAACACAGGAACTTTCACGAATAATACGGCAAGGAAGTTTCAAGTGGCACTGTGTAGATTGTTTTCATTTCCATTATTGTGTTTTAAAATTAATTTGTAATAATTGCAACAAGTGATAAATATTGTTGAGTGTTCTGCAAACTTCTCTCAGACAGCCTGTAAATGAGAATGTGATGCAAGGATACTCATCCCATCGTTAGAACAATGCATGTAAAGCGTAAAGCGAGGTTAAGCAATTGGTTCACTTTGTCAGTCTGTCTACAGACATCAGTTTATGATCGAGAAATAACTTGATGTCATTCAATATTATATTTTTGACATTGTGGAATATGAAAAGTTTTATTTTATTTCAACTGAATTATACACTTGAACACGAGAACACAAATAACCCTCCTGCCACTTCCACAAACCTTCAGTATTGCAGTACTTGGCAAAATATTATGCCATGTTTCTCCATCTTGACCAATCAAATGTGCCGATCACGCTCTCAGCATTGAGGAATATCTAATTTTCGAGAAAATGGCGGCTTGTAGGAAATATAGATCATGCTTGAAAAGAGTTTAAAAGATAAGCCAGAGTTTAAAAGAATCTTCCCATGTCCTTTTTCTCAAGATTGCATGGGGAAACGTGTTCAATGAACTCTCCAGTTACATGTGCCACCGAAGGTGGACGGAAGTTATGTATTCACCCCTCTTTGTTTGTGAGCAGCATATCTCAAAAAAGTATTTACAGATTTGGACTAAGCTTGGTGAAGAGGTTGCGTGTGTGACAACGACGAATTGATTCGATTTTGGTGAAGATACAGATAATGGACAGTTATTAGTGACTAGCAAATACCACCCATCGCTTCACTGATGGGAATACTAAGAGAGGTGGCAGAAAGAGAAATGGGGAGAATGGTGGGAGAGAGGAATGGAGGGAGAAAGACAAGGGGGGACAGAGAGGGATAGATGGAGGGAAAGGGGGGGGGCAGAGAGGAACAGGTGGGAGGAAAGAGATAGAGAGACAGTGGGAGACAGCAAAGAAGACCAAGGCTTACCTTGCCGTGTATAACCCGCCCCCCCAGGGATCTTTGACTGATCGAGGGTTAAATATGGCCACCGATGCGCCTCAACACAAAGCACCATTTACTGTGTGTTTTGTATTTTATGGCGATAGCCCCGCTTCACACAAGGGAGGCAAAGGTTTCATAGGCTTGAACTCTGTCCTGCTGAACTACATAGTACGGACAACCGACTGAATTACAACACAATGACTGGGAGATCACAGGTATGGGAGGGCAGAATGCAGTCCTTGTTGCTGTGTTTGCTTCTGATCTTGCTTAGCCATTGAGAAGTTTCAGTTGCTCTGGATTTTGTTATTCCTTGTTTCTTATCATATTTGTGTCCTTCTGCCTTTTTTTCTTCTTGTATCTTTCTTCTTCTATCAGCCTCTCCTTCCTTTGTTGTCTTTTCATTATTCTTCTGTCTTCCTACTTCTTCTGCCTTCCCCCTTCTTCTGTGTTTCTCTTTCCCCTTTCTTCTGTTTCCCCTTTCTGCCCTTCTTCTTTCTCCACTAACTGCCTTTCTTCTTTCCTCTTTCGCCATTCTTCTCCAGCATTGTTTCTTATTCTTCAGCACTGAGGATTTCACATCATGTTCTATCACAGTGTTCGACTTTTTTATCCTTGCAGAGCTTCAAGATAGACAATGTTGCATGTTTTTCCATGTGGAGCCAAGATGAAAAGGATTTGCCATTGCCAACTCTGGAACAGCCAATGTAGAGTTTGCCATGAGAAAAGCATGGGCTTTGCAGGTTGAGGCCAACAACATGAGCGATTGTCCTTGTGCCTTGTTGATGCTCATGGCAAAACTGAGTCAGACAGGGAAATGGAGCCTTCTAAATTGAAATGGCAAGTCAGAGGAGATGAATGGAATGTGTGGAATGAAGATATCCTGTCCTGCTGCATGGCCAGTCAAGACTGTGGCTTCAATGACATGTGGCATAAGCTTCTTGACAGCCAAATGTGTTCCATTGCAGGGTGTTGGTGGGTCCAGATTCCTGAGAAGCAAAATGGTTGCACCAATCTTGAGCTCCAAATTATGAGGAGGCACATCTGGAGGTTCCAGAGAGTTAAGAAATTCTGTGGGGTAGTGGACTGCTTCATTTCTGTTTGGTACAGTGTCAAATGACTTGTACATTTGCATAGTGCCAGGTAACTGTGTAAGAAGGCCTCTGTTTGTGGAATTGGTGGCATCATTGTTGGTGCTAAGATGGCTCTTTGGCAGAGCCACTTGTGGGTCATGGAAATTGTGTGCAACATTTGAAAATACTGCATCTTGTAGTTGAAGTGTTGCATCTGTTTTCCCAATGTTGGTCATTGAGATCGTTCCATCTTGATTTGCAGATGCCATGGCTCTATTTCCCAGTTTGAGCAGGCTTGCAGCAAACTCCACAACAGATGAATCACCTGTTAGGAGCACTCACATGTTGGTCATTAGGCTGAGTTGCTGAAAGTTGTTCCAAAAGTATGAGGCTTTGAGGCAGGCCTGCAGTTCATCAGCTTTGGTTCCATGCGGAATGACGAGCAGTGTCTGTCGAAAATCCCCAGCTAATACCAGTCACTCCACCCATTCTTCTGTCATTGTGTCGAAGACCTTGCATGATGTGCTCAAGAGCCTCCGAGGCAACCATTGTACACTCATCCCAGACAATGAGCCGACACTCCTGCATGAGCTTTGCTTTGCCAGTGCCCCTGCCAATCTTGCAGGTTGGTTCCTCCATACTTGCCACATTTAAAGGTAACTTGACTTGGTGAACTGTTCTTCCTCCTGTCAACAATGTGGCAGCAATGCCTGATGATGACACAACAAAGACAATCATATTTCTTTGCCGGATTTTTGCCAAAATAAGATTGAGAAGAAAAGTTTTGCCATTTCCAACGGGAGCATCCAGAAAGAAAGTGCCACCGCTCCCATTGAAAACTGCTGTGTAACCTTATTGAAGGCTTCTCTTTGGTCTGGAACCAGACATGGCTCATTCTCTTGAATGTATTCAGCAAGGTGTTCCATGTTGTAGTTGGTCTCTCTCAAAACTTCATTTGTGAGCTCATTGTCATTGTATCGTTGAGGGTCAGGAAGGCCAAACGTTTTGAGGGCAGAGCCACCCAATGCCTTGATCTTGTCTTCAATGATAATGAGAGCCTGATTGAAGATGGCATCACTGGAATCTAGTTCCAGGTTGGGATTTTGAAGTTGTGTGTGATGCAAAATGTCCTCTGCCAGATTCTCCTTGTGGTTGTCCCATAGTTGTTGAAGATTTGTCATGGCACATGTCTGCAACATGATGGTAAAAATGTTTCGTAGCATCCATTGTGATTGAGTTGTAGCTGCCTCCTCCAATGTGCTGTTCCAGTGTGTATCATCCTCCAGGAGTCCTCTCAGCTGGCAAGGCTGTTTGTAAGTTTCACAGATTGTGGCATCCACTGTTCGCAAGTCTTCAAAAGATGTTGGACCTTTGACCTCATGCAGAAGCAGTCTCAGGAAAAGCATTCAAAATCAGGTGAATGGACATGGACAGTGTAAACACCGCCAAGTGCATTACTGGCTTTGATGTCTGGCTGGTCTGGTACAGTTTGTCCTGCTCTGTGGTGAGCTCACCTCTTGCTGCCAACATGCTACATGTAGTACTTGGGTATCTGATGATACAACAGTGTCTGAGCAAATTCATCATCCGAGCAGCAGAGATTGAAGAATGCAGTGAGAGTTGTGTCTTGTGGGACTTGGGTGCGCTCACATACATTCACCTCAGTGAAGTACACTCTCTGGCCATTCTTCATATGTTCCACTGAAATTAACAAAAGTGGGATGTCGCTCATGAATTGGGAAGTTCAGGATCCTATAGATGGCTTCATCGCTGCTGATGTATCTTCCCATTTCATATTGCCGAACCTCATCTTGCACAGTACCATCCATTGTCAGGCCAAACACAAACATATCAGGTCCTTTGTTGACATACTTGCACACATACTGTACTTGATGGTTTTGATAGAGTGGCAGTACTCGACATTGATGTGTGCATTGAATCGCCATGTGAGGAGTGGACAATGTGGAACAATCCACCTGTTGTCAACTTCACCTCACAACCACGAGCTCTGATGGTTGTTGTGAATCCACCATCTTTATGGTTTTCTCTGACGATACAGTGGGTATCTATATTGTCCAATCTGTGTCTCTCTCAGAAGATATCGTGGGAACCTTTTTGTGCATTTGTTATCTTTCATGCATGGTGAGTTTGAATTGATGCTTCCACAGGGACCATGCACCTTCTGTGTTTTGACAGTGCTGAACAGAAGTGGATCAATTACTGGGTCTGCAAGTTCAGCACTGATGAAGTCATCTACTCTGTGCACATGAAGTTCATCTTGAAGCCAAGTCAGAATGTGGGCATGTGGCAGGCCACACTTTTGCCACTCAGTTGTGTATATGTAGCACTTAATGGCTCAAAAATTCTTTCCCTTGGTGATGACCATCATCAATGCCTTCATTTTATGTTGGAATACTCTTGCCAGCAAATCATGGTGATGCTGTGGTTTTTGCCCTGGCGTCGGTTCATTGGCCACTTCCTCCCAAGCTGGAGTACAGGTGAAGGTGATGAAGAGATCACAATGGCCAGAGTTTCGCACATATGTCATGGCATCCTGAGTGCGCTCATGCGTGTAGCGGAGACCACCTGTGAAAATGGAATGCAAGATGACCAATTGGCCAACATTGGCAGCATTCCCATCATTGTTCATGGCATCCCTGAGATGAATGGCACACATGTCCACAACAAATTGGTGGAAGAGATCTTCGCAACACAAGATGTGATTGAAATTACCAGCTCTCAGCATAATCCTGTTGGCATAAAAGTCCGTGGCAGAAATGTTCTTCTTGGCAGTCCTGTTGCTGGGTCTGTTTGATGCAGTTTAATATCGTATCCATCATCATCCTGCCAGAAAATTGTTGGATACTGAAGTGCATCATATGATGGGTGCATCATAGCAATTCTCCGGAGGGAGTTGTTTCTGAGTTGCAGTACAAACAATGTCTCGATCGCCATGTTGTTCACCAGCTAGGATGACAGCCACTTCTGATGCGGAGGGTGCATTGAAGCACCGCTCATGCTCCCCAGCTGGAGTTTTGTCTGAATCGATGACGATTTTGTACTCTGTAGTCTGGTGTCATCTCCTTCCTGGCACACTTGAGACTCTGAACACTGTGGTTTCCCTTGTGGAGCATATCTTGCAACTGCAACACCACTTCCAACTTGGTTTGAATGACGTTGTTGCAGCGCTGTTCAGCCTGCATTGTAATGTCACCAATGAAGTAGATCTGCAGGAATTTTGGCTCTTCATTTGATCATGGATGTAGACTGCCAATCTGATGATAAACCTGTCCCTGCATTTTTAATCTGGGCATGTCGCCAGATTCTCTGATCTCCTTTGTGCCAAAATATGTAATGTTGAAGCACGAGTTGTATCTTCTGATGGTACTTGAGAAATGACTTGCATTTTGAGTGTTGACTGTCAACAATGAATGAAGAGGTTCAGGAGGAGCATTTATTTTATTTAGGCGAACCTGGCCAGTATTGCAGCACATCCCTGGAACTTCTCCTGTCCATTTCATCACATCACTGTGCCTGCAAGTAATCGACATTGAGCCAATAGCAAATATTGGATCAGAAGCATAATCCAAGGCTGGATTGTAGGAGAATGTAGACTTTTATTTTACCCTCCAGGGCTGTTTCCTGGATGTAGCCATTCTTGTTGCGTTTGCCTCTCGTCGTCTTTTTTGCTCTTAAGGAGTTAAGGCTGCTCTGGATGCAGCTTTTGTTGTATTTTCCTTTCGTTTCTTCTGTTGAGTTTCAGCTGCTCTAGATGCAGCCATTCCTATTGCATTTAACCCTCGTCGTCTTTATTGCTCTTCAGGAGTTGAGGCTGCTCTCGATGCAGCTTTCGCAAGTTGTTTTTTTGTCAAGTTTGCTTCTTGTACATTTTCTTCTTTTGGTGGAGCCATCTTCCTGCAAAATAAAGGAGGGAGACAGGGAAGGGGAAAGCGAGGAAGCGGGGAGGAGAGCGACACCTTACCACACGTTGCAATACACTCCAGGAGGGAGGGGGTGTGAGGGGGGGTGTGGGGAGATAGAAGAGACAGAGAGAGAGAGAGAGAGAGAGAGAGAGAGAGAGAGAGAGAGAGAGAGAGAGAGAGAGAGAGAGAGAGACACACAGAGACGGAGAGACACAGGGAGAGAGGACAGGGATGGAGAGTATTGACATCTCCGAGTAGCTATGTCCTTGTTATTTTTGTAATTTGATCAAGTTTTTTATTTAAATTTGCTTGTACTCCTGACAAACAAATTTGAATAAGCTCCTTCATGAATGATAAACTTCATGTTTTAAAATTAGGGTGTGTGGGACACTTCCCATTATCTTCATTTGAAAACTTCTCCATTCAATGAAATGGACACAGGCCAACTGGATGACATCTTCTCAATGGGTGGTGTGCTCCGTAATGCAACACACTTGCTGGCATGGCACCATACCTGATCAGCGGTTTTTGATTTGCATTGGACCTCATGATCATCATGTAGATTGTTTCAGAGGGAACACAACACCAACAATGGTGGCACATCCCCCCCCTTACACAACACACACACACACAACACACACACACACACACACACACACACACTCTCTCTCTCTCTCTCTTCTCTCTCTCTCTCTCTCTCTCTCTCTCTCTCTCTCTCTCTCTCTCTCTCTCTCTCTTTCCATTGTGCTTAATATCTGAATTTGTGTAATTGGTTCCAATATTGCAAGACATGTGTTTAACAATTGACCTTTGAACTCACCCATGATCATGTTACATTGCAGGATAAAAGATATCAACTCGCAATCCACATGGCAAGGGCTCCACATGTCTCATCATTGTTCCAACACAGTGACGTCATTCAGTCACGTGTCTCGGCTGGCTCATTGTCCTGTCACTCGGTCACATGACTTTCCGGCTCGTCTCACAGCAATCATCTAATGCACTGATGGAGTCTGATCACAAAGTATGGCTTCATGTGGAATGACGTTAAGGTGGGTGTCCTGTCTGCTAGTATGAGCATGTGGATGTGGACGATCCAATTAAATAGTGTCTGTCGAGTGGAGAAGGTGAAGAGTGGAGACTGTTTCCAGAAGAGGTGTTTAAGATCCGACAATTTTCATGTTGATGTTTTTATCCTCCTATTTGATCTTTCCTGCTCTGGATTCAAACCTGGAAATATCATGCACTGACCATGAGACACGTGCAATGTCCACACCTGTTGCACCCACCTCACCTCCTACTCCAGGTATGCCATGCATTTTGTGTCGATCATTGGTCGGTGATGTGTAGTCCGACGAATCACAATTTCCCATCCAAAAGGTCTCGATTTTTGGCCCTGTCAAAGAGCAATGAAATTGTCCCTGTGCATGAGACTTCTAAACACTACAGATTGCACCATATGCTCTCCATTCCTCATTGGGATTTGACACCACACTCGAGGACAGGCCGAACAAGGAATGGTGTGATAGGTTGATAAATGTTCATGGAGATCATGATGAACCCACTTGGTACCATGAACACCACTCTATCCTATAGAGATCATGATGAACCCACTTGGTACCACGAACACCACTCTACCCTACTGTAGGAACGTACATCGTGGGGGATTATGTCCTTTCCTTTAACTTTTCTGGTCTTGGGTTCGATTCCTGACTGAGACAAATGTAACCAAACCCTTCTGTGAAGACAGGGAGCTGCTCATAGAAGGATCGACAATAAGCTGGATATCCTGCACACAAGCACATCGGTTTTTTTTATAGAAAATGGGGAATCATTCCCATTTGATCGTTAGTCCCAACCACGAGGTGAAATGCAGAAAAATCAAATTAAATATGAATATGATGAAGTCCTGAAGTGAGTTAACTAAATCTATAAATCATGTGAAATGGACAAACAGAATAAAAGTATTAAATTAAATATATTAATGAGCAAGGACATGCACCATTAAAGGGACAACTGGAGGTATGATGGACCATTTAGTACTAGCTTTTGGGGGTCCTTGATTCGCTGTTAAGCATCACATGATCATTTACCATCACCCTGAGGGCTCCAAGCAAAGCTAGCGAGACCTACCGGAGTCCAGGAGTCGTGCCCGCTTGGACATCTTGGGAAACCTGCAGTTGCTATGGAGTGTGAGATCAAAACTAGACCTCATTGGGGCTTTCAGTTTACACTGAGCTTCTGCTGCAAGAGTTTGTAATGAAACATTCTTCTTTTTATCCAATCACGAGGATCTAAGAGAGGTTTCTGGAAAACTCAAGATTTCTCCTCCATGATATTTATTCCATTTCTGTTTTGCCCTCATTTGCATGTTTACCTGTTCCTGCAGTGTTTCTTTCCCTCTGATGACCTCAACCTCAGGACACATTGAGCCTTTACAATATATTTCAGACACGTTGATGTACAAAATGGAAATATGGACCCTTGTTACCCTTCCTCCATAAGTTACCCTTTCTTCCTCACTATTTGGTCTTCAACCTCATTTCCTAACCTCTTATTTTGCCACTTTATGTGGTTCTTCCCAACGAAGATGCCACACACACTTTGTGTACATACTTTGTAGATGAAACACTTTTATGTAGATTTATCTGCTGGAAAAGTTCACTGTCACTTTCACTCCTGTTTACACGAAATGAAAACTCATTCCCACATCATGTGACTTGAATGTTTTCCACAAAAATGTTCTTGAACACTATTTATTCGGTTGCAGAACTTTGTGGGGATCACAAAGGGGGTAATCGATGCATCCACTGCATCGTCCATCCATCGCCCCCTCAAACACAACATCCATTCGTCGACCGTTCCACCAGATCATCCGTCCATCAACTGCATCATCCATCCACGACATCATCCTTCCATTCACCGATCCACCACTTCATCCATCCACTACATCATCCGTCCACCGAACCATCCAACGCATACAGAACCTTCCACCACATCTTCCATCCACAGTCCATGGCAGATAAAGCAGTCCATGGCATTATCCACTGACTTGTCCGTGGCATCACCTGTCCACCATATGATCCCTCCACTGCCCCGTCCATAACATCAGTGGCCGGCCAGTTTACCACACCATTGTCCACTGTATCATCCATCCATTGGCCCATTCATCTGTCCATTGACCCCTTTACTGGACCATCAACTCATCTACGGGTTTGTAAGTCCATACACCGGATGAGTGACACATCCACCAGATGATTGACCCACTCATCAGATGATCGACCCACCCACAATATCGTCGACACATTCACCAAATTGTTGACTCATCCACTATCATTGCCCCATCCACCGTGTGATCATCCTGTGTCATCAATCCATGGATCTTATGTGTAACAAACTTTGGGAGTTGGTTTTCGAAGAAAAAAAAAACCACAATTCTGTGACATACCAATCCCTGTCACTTATGGAGGGTCTCCTCCTTCTCCTCGTCCATGCTGGTTATGGCGTAGAGTTGGTTATTCTGCATCCTAGGGGACCATTGAGTACTCGTGGAACTCTTCACTCTCATTTCCACCCTCCATACTCTTCTTTTGCCGTTGTTCATTCCTCATTTCTCTCTCATCGTTTTCTCTTGTCTTCTCACCATCCAGTTTAAGTGGTTCTTACTCCGCATGCAAATCGAAAAGCAGGGTTTATTAACAGAATGCGAATTGGAACACGAACCTGCAGTTTAGCAGTACTCTGGCTCTGAATTTGGAAAATTTATGGAATCTCGTTCCGAATGTGCATAGAGAAGAGGTAACTTTGTTTTTTTTTACTCTGTCTCCTTGTCTGGCAGCCAAACAAAATTGAAAATCATTCCAAACAGGAAATATTGTTTTTAAGGATGCAATAAAGGACACAAACAACAGGCACAAAGAACCAATTTAACGTCTTAAATTGTTGTTGTTCGTCTTTCGGCTGCTCCCGTTAGGGGTCGCCACAGCGGATCATCCGTTATGATCCGCATACTGATTTGGCACAGGTTTTACGCCGGATGCCCTTCCTGACGCAACCCTGGTCGCCTCTTACGACACAGGGATATGGATTGGGTTTCGCCATGACTCCGGGCTGCCCTCCACCCTCTCAGAGCTCCCGTCCTCAAGCGATCCTCCAACCCAAGCCTCCGAGTAGCCGGATTACAGGCGCATGCCACTACGCCCTGTATTTAACGTCTTAAATTAGGTGGTGTAAAAGACGGTGCATCAATGATGGTAAAACTTCCCAAAAAAAATTTCTCCAACCATTAAAACTTTAATTATTTTGTTGGAATTTAATTATATACCTGAACATAAATCGCCTTCATGGCACTTTCAAAAACCTTCCATTTACCAGTACTTGGACAAAATATGGACAAGAAAAAAATGATGCCATTTTACGTCGTCTTGACCAATCAAATTTACCGCTTCACTCTACGTGTTGGGGAATATCGAGATTCAGACAAAATGCTGGCTCATAGGAATATAGATAGTGCTCGGAAACACAATAAGCATGGGTTGAAAAGACACTTCCCACGTCCTTTTTTTCTAAAAACTGTTCGGGTTAAGGTGTTCTATGAACTCTCTCGTGAGTTTAATATTTCTTTTCCCTTTTCATGATTTTGTTTATCATTTCCTTTTTTTCTACTCATAAATCTCAGCACCTTTTATAATAATTTGGTTCTTTTGCTGTTCGGGTCTACGAGGTTTATATATATATGAACAAATAATTAAACTTTCATCCCATGAAACCAATAAACAAAACATCACACAAAGATATACAGAGATAATGCCTCTCCGATAATGATAAAGATAGAAACCCATGTTATGAAAATGGTAATTTTGTGTTTATGAATTCTTTTCCCAAATTACATCTTTTAAAGATTCTCATTTTGAATAAAAAGTTAAGACTGAAACATTTTGGATTTTTTTTTTGTCATGATTATCACATTGAGTTCAGCACATTGTCCTCCAGAGACAGATTGGGAACTCAGAATGACCCTGGAACATGTTCTGTAACTGTCCCATGTCACCCATCCAATAATTTTAATCTACCCTCATAATACGCTTGTTCGTTCGTCCGTGCATTAGTCCATCCTGGCTGTGTGGAACATTCTGTTCCACCCATTTGTTGGACAGTTCACCTGACACCACTCACAAGTTCCACTTGGGAAAAATAAAATAATCAAAGGGTCAGCATGTTGGTGCTTGCTGCTATGCAAAGTCAAAGACATCTTCGGGGATGCCGCATTCACAATCGCCATGCCCTACATATAAGTTTTACCTTCATTATAAAATGACGAAAGTGGCAGTCAACAGGGATTTGAACCGATAGGCATAACAGGCCTTGTGAAGATCGACCTCAGCAATTACGACAGCGGTATGTCGTCTATACACTGCCCAACTAACTATGTCACATTCTCTCAAGCAGGGCTTTTACCGTGGAGGTTACATAAGAAAACTACTTGAATTTTTTGCTACAATCTTTACAATCTTTATTTTGGTTCAATCGATTGATACGCTTGAACACTGGAGAATACAAATCGCCTTATTGACACTTCTTTGTACATGGTCAAGGCTCGTGTAAGAGCAAGGAGACAGAACAGATCAAAACACAACGTAACAAAGGGAACAGCAGGAGAAAGGGGAAATGCCAACAGCAGGGCAGAGGGAGAAAGTAGACAGAGATGGACAAACAAGGGATGCAGGTAATAATGAGGGGCAGGGGAGAACACAAGGGGTGGACAATATGGGAGGGGTGGACATAAGCAATATTTTGAGAGGGGTGGAGGGTGGTATAATGGGTGCAGAAAATATTTTGGTTTTGGATGGGGGATGACTTGAGATGGTGGTGAACAGCTTTCTTGACGACGTGGAGGGAATCATGAGATTGAAGAGATTGTGGAAGGTGGTTCCACAGGTGGGAAAAAATAGGAATATATGAGTGGAGGTGAGCAGTGGTTCTGGATTTAGGCAGCTTTACGAGGAGGGGTTTGCTGGTGGACCATGTTCGGCCTGAAGATAGCTGAGGGGAGAGTGGGTGGGGAGGGGGACAAAGCATGGAGACGGCAGAGCGTGCAAGATCAGAAATGAGGTGGAAGAAGACAGAGACCACCAAACTGTTGGCAATCGCAAAGTGATAGGCCCATCAGCTCAGCTTCATCGTGAGAGATTCCAATGATCTTGAAAACCTTGGTTTCCAAGGAGTCAAACTGAGCAAGGTGTGGTGCAGGAGTGCCAGCTGAGAGGGGAGAGCAGTACTTCATAAAGCTACAGATGAAAGCCTTGTTGGTAAAGAAGAGCTCAGCTGTGCCAAGGAAGGAGTTAGCACAATACAGGATGCCTATTCAGCATCTGGCTTTGGGGACCACCTTTGAGGCTTGCCCAAGAGAGATCATGGCTGAGAGTGAGACCCAATAGTTTGAGTGATTGAACCTCTTTGAGGGGGTTGTTGAGAAAGTAGATGGGAGGTTTGTGGTAAGATCCTTTTGAAGAGAGTGAGTGTGTGGGATTTATCAGGAATGAAAGACATGTTCCAAGTGTTTGTCAAGTTCGGGATTTTGTTATGATCTGAGGAGAGAGAAGAGGCTGCTGTCCATCTGTTGGAATGATGAGTGATGTGGAAGAGAATGGAGTCATCAACAAAGAGATAAAGTCAGTGAGATCATTGTAGAAGATGAAGAGTAAGACGAGGTCTCAAACACTGCCTTGGGGGTACTCCAGCCTTGACATGGTGAGGAGAAGAAAGATCTGTTGAGAGCCAAACGTGGGCTATGAGAGTGGAGGAAGTCAGTAATGCAAGAGTGGAGTTGGCTTTGGATTCCATAGGCAGATAGTTTGGAGTGTAATGCGGAAAGCCAGACTATCAAAAGCTCAAGATATGTCCAGAGAGATGGCCCTGATCTCAACCTTGATATTAAGGGCCTACATCCATTGTTTGGAGAGGAGATTCAGCACGTCAATGGTCGAGTGACCAGGTCTGAACCCGAATTGGTAATCTGAGATGAGGCTGTTGTGACAGACAGTTTTATCCATTTGTCCAGTGTTGATATTATTTGAGACTAAACGCAACAATATTGTCACATCTGAGTCTCACAAACGTGTTATGCTTCAGCATTGAAGGTCTTATGAATGATTCCGTTGATTTATGAAACTGTTCTACGTACAGTACTGTGTTCAGTTATTTTAACTTTTGGTTATGGTTCCCTGAGGATCTTCAATAAAAACCGAGTCATGTGACAGATTAAGCATAAGAGGCAACAAACAGGCAGGAAGATGCCGGTTTAATTGAAATAAGGTTTTTTTTAATACTAGTGCGTGCTCATACGTGCGTGCCTGGACATGCGTGGCCATACATGCAAAAAAAAATAATTCAAACCGCATGCCAAAAACAACAGCCACACAGGCCGTTCCTTCGCTCTCGCGTGCCCGTTAGCGCCAAAATATTTTGCCTTTTCGCAATGTCATCGAAAGGAAAAACACAAAGAGAAAAGAAGAAAAGAGAGAAAAAAATAAATAAAACCGTACGTGCAAAAAAAAAAAAACTTTCAACAACCACACAGGCCGTTCCTTCGCTCTCGTAAACGATATGTGATGCCATTTTCTGGGGGGGGGGGGGGGGAGCTACCAAAACAGCAACAAAAAACATCTAAAGGTGTCTAAAGCTACACCTGTTGTTTAAATTTTGTCTCCTACTTGCTTATTCTCGATCGTAAGTTGTCGCGTGTTTGAAATTTACTTCCTGGTTCGGAGCATACCAGCTCACTCTGATGGTACCTGTAGTGTTCACGAACCAGGCGGACACAGGAGCCAGAAGCAACTCTGCTTTATTGCGTGGCACGAGCGTACAAGACGAACCGCCTAGCGGACGGGACATAATATAAACCCAATCACGTGACTACAAGCATCCAATCTACATACAGCACATTTCCTCCCCCTCCAAATGGCAGACATTAACAGACAAAATCCTCCAAATACCGCGGCCGCTTTCTGATCCGTCCAGGACGGACGGGGCAGCTAGGAGATACAGGCTCACATTCCTCCTGACTCGGTAGGGGTGACATACCAGTCGGACT
Source organism: Eptatretus atami (assembly GCA_035128595.1). Lineage (NCBI taxonomy): Eukaryota > Metazoa > Chordata > Myxini > Myxiniformes > Myxinidae > Eptatretus > Eptatretus atami. Next base: position 201,856,406 of record CM068952.1, read on the forward strand.
CGTCCCGTTATTAACATCAAGAGCACCAGGTAGACAAGCTTGTTCGTTTTCCTTGGGCAGGACTGATTCAGGTAAACACCAGTCGGTGCCGGCATGTCTGACATTGGCGATTCAACAGAAATCAGAGGTGGGGGTCCCACTTGTCCTGCCCCCATGGCACTCGGTGCGGGTGGTGATGCTGAACAGCGATCATGAATTTGGTTGACGTGCCGTTTCCACACTTTCC
>CM068952.1:201860222-201883809 GCA_035128595.1 Eptatretus atami
AATGCGCATAAGAAATCGAGAAATTATTAGAATACACGAAGTCATCACTATCGGGAAGTCTGTACGTTGTAACCCGTAATGGGGACCGTGGTTGAGGTTCTCTTCCCCCATCGGCCACGCCCACGCAGCAACGTGTCCTGTCATTTGTTGGTAAATAAATGGCCATAACTTGGTAATCACTTGTCTGATTAATATCAAACCTTGAAAAGGAACATCCACAGGTCCCCAGCAATATAACTGGCAAGTTTCAATTCGATCGGACCAGTGGTTGTCGAGAAACAGCGGTCACATACACACACATACACACACGCACACACGCACACACACAGACACACACATTGCTGGAATTATAGATAATAAAAAGTAAAGGGAAGAGTGCAGACAAGACATTATCATAAATGGTATGGACCAAGCAATCAACAGACATCGACAGGAATGAAGGAGCACGCAAACTTATGCACAATGAACAATATAAACACCCCACTAAGGTGCCAACAATACCAATTCACACGAAAAAATAGGAGCAAGCGAGGTCTTGGATGGCACTAAGCAAATGGTATGTGCAGGACGCTGCCACACAGGCAAAGACCTGCTCGGTACAAGCAGTATCAGAGGAAGATGCGGTGGAGGACAGCAGAAAAATTAAATGTGGTGGAAGACTAGGAGAGAAATGATGGCAGCCAAGCAGAGGTAAGGCGAGGGATGCTTATTGTTTTAGGATTCAGCTCCAACTGTGTGCATGTGCAGCTCAAGCCCCCGTGACTCTCCGTACATTGTCTAGCCCTGGAGATTCTCTGCCACCCCAGGTCTGCTGGCCTGCACTTTTACAATGAAACCACCGTTTAACTCCTGCGGGTCCTATGATTGGCCATACACTCCTTGAGGGAGCAACTTATCGCCATTGTAACACCCAGTATGCTGCCTTTCCTTCCATTTCCCTCACACTCCCTTTTCCTCCCCTCATGCTGCCTTTCTCTCCCCTTATGTTACCTTCCCTTCCCCTTCCCTTATGCTAACCTCCTGCCAAACTCTCTCCACCAACATACAACTCTCCGGAGGTCGAGGAGAGGAATAACATGACCAACTAGAAGGGCACTCGGAAGAGCGCATACCGCCGCCACGCAATGCCTGATCCAATAGAACATGTCAGGCCCAATAAACATATCGTTTTTAACTCCATCTATCAATAGTGAATAATCACTTTAAATTAAACAAATCTCGTATCTGGATCCGGATTCAGATCTTCACCAAAATCGAATCAATTCATCCTTGCCACACACCTAACCTATTCAAGTTTCCTCCGAATCGGTCCACAACATTTTGAGATATTGTGCTATATATCGGTTTAGCCCTTTTCCTCCATGGTGAAGAATCAAAAAATTATCAGATCCGGATACGGATTCGGATGGTCACCAAAATTGAATCATGTGTCATGGTCACAAACCCAATATAAGTTTCGTCCGAATCCGTCCACAACTTTTTGAGATATCGTGCTAAAGACATTTTTAGCCCTATATCTCAATGGTGAAGAATCAGTTTTAAAATTCTAGGAGTCAGATCCGGATCTTCACCCAAATATAAACAATTTGTCGTTGTCACACACCCAACCTGCCCACCAAGTTTCATCTGAATCCGTCCACAACTTTTTTGAAATGTCATGCCAAATATAGTTTTTGGCTCTGTCTCTCAATTCTGAAGAATCAGTAAAAAAGAAAATTTAATTTTCGATTCCAGATCCAGACCTTCACCAAAATCGAATCATTTTTTCCTTGTCACAACTCAATCTGTCCACCAAATTTTGTCCCAATCCGTCCATAACTTTTTGAGATATCGTGCTCACAAACAAACATACAGATAACGAAACAAGCCAACAGGGGTGAAAACATAAACAACCTTCACCCTCATCGTGGGGGAGATAACAGCAATTTTTGAGAGGAATCGTGCACATGATGATACAAGCATCAAGTTTGGCACATTTGTTCTCTAGGGGATTCTAATCAAATCTGCCTGATTGGCCATTTGAAAATCCAAATTTTGAAAAATTTGAAGAAAAAAAAAACTTCAAAAAAGTCAAATCACGAATCAATGTTGGATGCTGGCTGAGATTGGTGAATGTGTCAGAAACATCATCAAAGACGTTCCAAGTCTGCCATGCAGTTTTCTTCCCTTTACCGCGGAAGGCAGACACGACGTCACATCCAGTGAACGCATGGAAGTATGGGATCCCTCTAGCTTTCTCAGGCCTATTGCAGAAACTACCTCATGGACTGGAATTCCTCGTACCTTGCTCCTTGGCCAAAGGCAATCCACATGTTCTCAAGACCTAGTTCCTGTAAGGATGGCAGTACAGATATTGCTATGACTAGTACGTCCGTGTCATTAGCCTTAATGATAATGGACTTGCTACCATCCGTCGTTGCATCCCTGCGTGTACAAATATTCGAGTGTCAGCTTCTTCATGACAACATGGAGACACAGCATCCAGTGACTTCCTTGTGTTGCTAACGGCATCTTCTCCTTTTGTGACAATGACTGTGCTTGTCGTCTGTGATTCACACATCTTTTCCGCAAGGAAGTGAAACAGCTCAGTCTTGTTGCTGTCATCTCGAAGAAAGCTTCTCCAGTTACTTGGGGTCTCACTGGTTCCTGTCACTCTTCTTCTGATTCCTTGCCCCTTTTCGACCTTGCCTCGGACTTCAGACTTGACTTCTTGTACACATCAAACACTACGTCCACCCTCTCGTACCTGGCACCATAGGATTCCACCTTTGGGATGATGTCTTCTTTAGCATAGTCATCAAATATCTTTGAAGTGCGTGGAGGTAGGGCATTGATAAGTGCTGAGCCATCAATGATGACTGCATCTCCCCTTGGTTCTCTGTCTGGGATGTTCACTTGCCTTCAGAATTTCAGCCAGCTGTGACTTCAAATTTTTTTTTTTTTTTTTTTTAATTTTTAAAATTTGGATTTTCAAATGGCCAATCGGGCAGATTTGATCAGAAAGCCCTGCAGGAAACTAGAAATGCTAAATTTGATGCTTGTATCATAATTTGCACGATTTTTCTACTATCTACTACACTACAGTGGTCCTTCACCCCTTCACCTAATTATGTTTAAAAAGCATAGTTCCACACTTATACCCCAAAGTGTCTCTACATGTTTCTTTTTCGGAAAATCCGACTTGGTCTGCACTTGACGATCACAAGGGATCATGTTGATGGAACGACCTCCTGAAATGCGGATAAAATTGTACAAGAAAAACACATTCTCTCAGTAAGGAGATGGTGATGAAAAAACTCAAAATCACAGGTAAGGTCAATCATTTGGAGTGAAATGTCAAAACGATTGTGTAAAAACAGGTGTTATACCGGAGGTGTAGTGAACAGGAAATATTTCCTGATACAGAGAAAGTAAGAACACTAATCCAATTTATAAACTTCTACAGTGTCATGGTTTATATCTAAACAAATGATGATAGATATCAAATCCGTGCAAACACATCAACTTGTGGTGTGGGTGGGCAGCTGCATGGGAGGTACTCCCATGGAGTGGGTTTTCAATTTTCTTTGCACTTTTCTTGTGTTTTGCGGAAAGAAGGGTTTTACGGTGGCTGGAGTGCAAATCCTGCCAACAACCTCCTAAAAAACAAAAGGAACCCAACTGCAGGAGGACATCCACAGACACAGTTGGACACTGGATATGGATGGCCGTTGGCTCTCAAGGAGCTCCTCCGCTCTGTGACAGGTTTTGTTCTTCATCCTGCTGGGTGTCCATATCATACACCCTCCTCACCAGGAAACCTGATGGGGAAGACGGTTTAGTCACCAACAACCCGACCATGAAATAGGATGGTACAGGTTTACATGATACCTGTAGCAAGTCACATATCTAATCTGGCCTGACCTGACAATAAAGTTCGTTCATTCATCTGTGGGAAAGTGAGAAAAGGATGGATTGTTGGAACATTGGGAACAATCTTTTATCATAGCTCCAGTCCCGATAATAACGCTGAGTGTGAACCACAAGATCAATTAAAAACAAATAATTATTTGTACAGTGATTGTGTCTGCAAAACAAGATGATGGACATGATAATATTAATGATGGACACTTACTGTGCCGTGTGTCCCCAGATAACCATAATTATAATGAAGTACCTTTACTGAAAGCACCTGTCCTTGCTCGATTGTACAATACAGTATATCACCTGATGGTAATTCTACAGGTGAAGCCAGCAAACTGGTTTCTGCAAACCGCATTCACAATGCCTTGAAACAAATAGTACCAGAAACTTGATGCTGTATGTTTTTTTTAAATGAGGCACAAAATGGACAATTTTACAAACTGCACTTGGTTGGATAATGATAATAAGTCTTGTATGGGATACGTATATTGTACAGATAAATTATCAGTGGAATGTGCCCAACAAACTTGAGGAGTTGATTTTCCCAAAAACTTCACAACAGTTCCATGAACCGCATCGCTTGGGGACTTGTGGTGTGGGTGGATGTGGATGTCACGTGACTCAAGCCCTCAAAGATATAACAATATCGTTTGGAATGTTGTCGAGCGACCTGGGGTGGAGATCTTTTGGATTTTTTTCCCTCTTTTATTCACCATTCTCAGCACATTTCAGTATTAAATGTTTGTTTTATGCTGATCGACCATATGCTTGGTGTGGGCTTCATGACTAGAGTGGTGAGCTTGGGATCCCAGGGTCCTGAGTTCAAATCTTGCTTGGCTGTTCAATTAATACCAGGTGGGGTTGATTCAGCCTGTCATCCTTCTAAGGTTGGCGAAATGAGTACCATCTTGCTGGTATTCTGTGTTGGAGTGGTGACCTGTACAAGGTCGTTCCTTATAGCCCAGGAGACTTCTTCGGCAGCACCAACGCTCTGCACAGAGTATGGTCCCGATGGATGGATTGATTATGTCTTAATCTCTGGAAAAACCAATAAATAAATAAATGAAGTAAATAAACACTTTCACTTTCATCCCACAAGGATAGACAGAGATAATGACTACTTCCCCATGCTAATAAAATGGTATTTTAGTGTTTTTGATTCTATTCCCGAATAACATGTTTTGATGAGATGATTCTCATTTTGAATAAAAAGCTGATTCCAACTGAAACATTTTCTTTTTTTTTTCCTCATGATAATAACATCAAGTTCATCACATCGTCCTCTGTGGTCCACAGATGTGGAGAGATCTTCAGTGAGAGCTGCCATGTTGAAGTATTTGAGGGATAAGTTGGATGAGATGTTTCTGGATTTTACAGGTGTTAGAAAAAGGGTCTAAAGGTGTACAGAATGCTCGGACCTGGTCATGATGATCATCGTTGGTTTGGTGGATGAACGTGGGTGACCCGGTGGTTCTGGAGATCGAGGGGAACATCACTCATGATTTGATACAAAGATCAATGAAATGATAAATATTTGTAGATCCAGGGACAACCACCCATGGAGTTGGTGCAACAATCACGTGGTAGTGTATAATGATCCATCAGCTGGAACATCTATTAGCATTATATATTCTGTGATAAAAGAAAAATAAAAAACTCAACACAATGTCGAACAATACCATGAACAACAGGATGGCACATCAATGCTTGATCATGATAATAAGTCTTGTAAGGGATAATGAGATTGTACATGTAAATTATCAGTAGCTCGTGTGAAACAAACGATGAATTGTTTTTCCCCAAAATTTCAAAACATTTCCGTGAACCGTGTGGCCTGGGGACTTTTGTTGTGGTTGGATCTGGATGGTATGTGAATGTAACCCTCCGATGTGTCAACATTCGGTTTGGAATGTTGTCAAACTACCCTGGGGTGGAGATCCTTTGGATCTTTTCTTCTTTCAGTCACTATTATAAGCACGTTTGACATGAAATGTTTATTTCTGCTGATCGACTTTGAGCCTTTGTTTATGTGCTAACCAATAAATAAACAAAAGATATGTCATGCATTGGACGATACTTGCGAAATACATGAAACAAATTTGACCTCAAAAATAATTGGTGGTGGAATTCAATGACCAAACGTACAACTGCTTTTCAAATCCCAAGTCAATCTATTGAAAATTGACAATTTTAGAAATTCGGCCTATGTTGACCTCAAAAATAATTGGTGGTTGAATTCAGTGGCCTGTAATAAATATCTTCTTCAAATTTCAAATCAATTGGATGAAAATTGAGGGTTTTAGAAATCTCAACTAAGTTTATGATCTTTAGCCTATGTTGACCTTAAAAATAACAGGTAGTTGAATTAAATGACCAAATATAAATCCTCAAATTTCAAGTCAATCGGATAAAAATTGACAATTTTCGAAATTCGGCCTATGTTGACCCGTTGGCCGAGGTTGACCTCAAAAACAATTCACTGTTTGAATTCAGTGACATGAAATATAAATCTTCTTCTACTTTCAAGTCAATCAGATGAAATTTGAGGATTTTAGAAATACCACCGAAGTTGTTGACCTTGGGCCAATTTTGACATTTTGGTCGATGTTGACCTCAAAAAAGCACGCTTCTTCCTAATTACAAACTCTACCACGCGGTGAATTTTCGTGGAGATCGGTTTAAAATTGTGACCTATCGGCGACAAACAGACAGACAAACAGACAGAATAACAAAATCGACTGACTAATATACTTGAAAAATCTTAGATTTTACAAGTACCAAACAGAGTAACACACACAACCAACCAATATACTTGAAAACTCTTGAATTTTCGTAAGTAATAATTTCACTTTTATCCCACAAATCATCACAGAAATAGACAGTAATAATGACTAATTAGCGATGTTAATAAAATGGAATTTTTGTGTTTATAATTCTATTCCCGAATAATATCTTTTCATAAGATGATTCTCATTTGAATAAAAAATTACAACATTTTCGTTTTTTCTCGTGATAATAACATCGAGTTCAGTACATCCTCCTCTGTGTTCCACAACCAGATGTGGGGAGATCTTCGGTGAGAGCTGCGTTGTTTAAATATTTGAGGGATAAATTGGATGAGATGGACACAGATTTTACAGGTGTTAGAAAAAGGGTCTAAAAGGTGTACAGAATGGTCGGACTTGGTCATGATGATCATCGTTGGTTTGGAGGATGAACGTTGGTGACTTGGTGATTCTGGAGATTGAGGGGAACATCACTCAGGATTTGATACAAAGATCGATGAAATGGCAAAAATATCTTTGTAGATCCAGGGACAACCACCCATGGGGTTGGTGCAGCAATTGTGTGGTTCTGCATAATGAACAATCAGTTCGATCATGGGCACAAAATATTTTGTTTTTCTTTGTTTCACACAAAATTGATATTGTTTCTATTGTTTCACACAAAATTAAATTATATATTTTATGGTAAAATAAAAAATTAAATGCAAGCTTGAACAACACCATGAACCACACTTGGTACATCAATGCTTGATAATGATAAGTCTTGTCTGGGATAATTAGATTGTACACGATTGTGCAATGTTTGTGTGAAACAAACTTCAGGAATTGTTTTTCTCAAAAACTTCACAACAGTTCCATGAATTGCATGGCCTTATGACATGTGTGGATGGGTGTGGATGACATGTGATTCAGACATTCCGAGATATCAGCATTCGGTTTCGAATGCTGGCGAGTGACACTGGGGCGTCAATCTTTTGGATCTTTTCCCTCTTGTGCTCGCCATTTTCGGCACGTTTTATATGAAATGTTTATTTCTGCTGATCACCTTTGAATCTTAATCTCTGTAAAAACAGATAATAAATAAAAGTAAATAAATAATTTAATTTTCATCACACAAAGTATCATCTAGAACGGCATTTTTTTTTGGAGTACATAAGGCCAGGCTGAACAGTTGACGTTTTGTATCTCACTGAAATGCCAGATCTGGATCCGGACCTGAACCAAAATCTAAATTCCTTGCTCTTGTCGTCGAACCAACTCATCCACCTAGTTTTGTAATAATCTGTCCACAACTTTTTTAAGAAAGCATGCTATTTGTAGTTTTCAGTCCTCTCAATTTTAGAAATTAGGCCTGTGTTGACCTTTTGACCTTAAAAACAATGGGCTTCTTACTTATGACAAACTCTACCATGTGGTGCAGTTTTATGAAGATTGGTTTAAAATTGTGACCTATAGGCGATTGACAAACAAACAGACAGAATAACCAAATCGACTGACCAATATATTTGAAAAATCTTCGATTTTGCAAGTGACGAACAAGAAAGATGTTTGGACAACACCAACATCTGTCACTTCACTCCACCCACCATTGGCACCCAGACAAAATATGGCCACCATCTTGGTTTTCTGGTGGGCCAAACACATTGGGCCTTTTGGTTTGTTGCGTCAGATTTCCATTGGATTTGTTTGAGTTGAGTGTTAGTCACGATGAGGGACCGCAAAAAATATAATAATATGTCGAATAATAGTAAGGCTTAGTCAAGCCCGTCAGAATGGTACATCAGAACGTATGGTAAGTCATGGTCATTACTTTACGTAAATTACTGAAAAAATAACGTTAAGTAGTTTTTGAACGGCCTCATATTGGGGTTAAACAATCCGTCACTGTGTGACTCATCAGCTCGTTCTGATATAACCGTGGAGGAGGTTGTCATGGATTAGAGTTGTTGAGTTCATCTTGTCATGGCGCAGTAGATTTGTGTTTCACAATCGAGCTCTTCATCTTTTAAGAGTGCTTTAAATGCTCATTTCCCAATCGGCCCGTAACCGGATTTTGTTGCAGGTTGTGACAACAGTGCGATCATTCTTGTTTTAGTCATGAACCGAGATTCGTTCTGCAGATAACATGTCGAGGAACATGTATATGTGAGACAAAGACCCCAAATAAATTCCAAAATGACAACAAAATGATGAACAATATGATCTAACTCTGAACTCCACCGTGTTTGGAAATCGTGTTGCCTAATCATGTCACCATCAATGACATCATCCTGCAACATCGTCATGTACCTTCTGGTCAGATGTTCGAGAGATCCCGTGGCCACAGAGCCTACGACGACCGGATTGGCAGTGCCAATGACGGGGTTGGCAATGATGTCTATCAGCAAACAACAAATGATAATCTCCATAGAAGACAACCATTTTCTCATGATCATGGAGGATGGATTCATCAGAAATGATAATGGCAATTGGGTGGCTCCATTACCCTTCAGAGACGATGTACAACTTAAAGACAATCGACCTCTTGCAATCAACTGCTTAATGTCCTTTTGCAAGCTTCTGGATAAGAAACCAGCCCTTAAACAGCAGTACGTGGACTTCATGGCTAAACTCTTTTCCAAAGGACATGCTAAGCCTCTTTAATCAGGAACAGGGGGCAAAATGCCCACGATGGTATCTTCCTCATTTTGCTATATAACATCCATGCAAACCGGAAAATATTTGTGTGGTGTTCGGATATATAAACAGTGAATATCATCTGTTCTATGTTTTTGTGGCCAACTGTGTTGAAAGGATCCATAAAAGTACATCACCTTCTCAACAACAGGCACGGAGAACGAATGTAAGTATGCAACGTTAATTGTCTCAATGTTATGACATGCTAAATGACATTAACCCGACAGACCTGGACACTCGCTCAATAAAAGGCTATGACCTGTAAGAGTCATTATGGCTGTCTGGGCCAAGATTTCTCTGGGATTCTGAACTACCCCTTTAACCCACCTTGCGTGCTGTAGAGTTGGTAAACAATCCAGAGTTTTGTTCCATAGCCATATTAGCTACCAAGCATGAACCTTCACTGGGAATACAATGTTTCACACCTTTCTTGAAGTGGAAGTTCAAACTCCACATGCGTCTAATATGGTTGGTGTGAGAACGAATGATCAGTGTCTGTCGTAGAATCCGAGACACAAGTTTCTCTTACTCAAGAACTCCTAACTACGTTCCTGGTGGAGGTGTGCACTATTGTCAATGCTCGTCCCCTTGTCCCGGTATCTGCAGATCCAGACGTGCCAGAAATCTTCCACACCAGCGGCACTACTTTCCATAAAGATAACACCTCTTCATGCACCACCAGGCGATTTCGGTAATCCTACAGACATCTTCAGCTATCAGTGGCCACGTGTACAGCATTTGGGAAATAGCATCTGGACACGATGGTACAAAGAATTTCTCCCAACCCTGCAACCCCATATGTGGTGGCAAGTCAGGAAACGCAACCATTGTGTCGGTGACATCATTCTGCTGAAGGTGGATACACACAGGAATGACTGGCCCTATGGACGTGTGATTTAAACATTGCCCATCGCAGATGGCCGGGTTTGAAAAGTGCGAATCCACACCGTGAAGGATGGCAAACCCCATATCTGCCTGTGACCCGTAACTGAGGTCGCCCTGCTTTATACCAGCGGGAGAAGAGTGAATTCCTTCATTGTGTTCTACTGATTGTGAAATTCATATTCTCGTGTTATTTTCCACAATGTCCCATTTCATTAGCAATAGTCTGGTCGATGAATTTAGTGACTGTATGTGAGGTATTCCAGATCGTTTAGCCTGGTGTTGGCTTGGTGGTTAATTAAGGTGGCTTGTTTGTGATCTTTGAGTCCTGAGTTTGATCCCCTGTTTTACTGTTGAATTAACACCAGGTGGGTTGACTCAGTCTGTCATCTTTCTGAGGTCTGGAAAATGAGCCACAGTGTACTGGGGTAATAACCATTTGGGGTAACCTGCGTCAGAGTGGCGACCTGTCCACGACCGCACTCTTTGCCAATGAAACTGCCTCAGCAGTCCAATGTGCCTTTATGGCACAAAAGGAATGGTATTATATAATGTACTATGTAGTCAGTTTATTTCATTTTTGACAAATGTTCAACATTTTGATAATGTTCAATAACAATTTGACAATGTTTCGGGCTAAGGTAAGCCGGGTTTTGCTCTCATGCCTTGCACCCTGGTTCTCATTTCCCATAATTTTCTTTTCTCAATAAATTGCTGGCATGGTTTATGTAGGAAACCAGGTGAGGAGTGCGATGTAACCATGCTTGAATGTTAAAAGTATATTTTTGCTCCGCCCATGTGTTGCATCATCTTCGCTGGGAGGGGGCAAGGGTGGCTCTTCCCCGTCTGGTGAAATTGTGATTTTTCTGGAGAAAGTACAGTTTTTACCGTCTCACTTGGAGTGATTTTAAATAAAGTAAAAGTGATTTAAACCTCTAAGTGTTGGTAAGCTGCCTGGAACATTCTTTATTCAAAGAATAGGGGCACATAGGCCATTCCAGGATACTGCCTACTCCTCTATCCTGTCCCAGCAACTTGGGACTCTATCCTGTCCCAGCAAACCTCTCTTAAGCCTTTCCACTTTGGCAAAATCACCAATCCTCCCTTAAAAACGTCTTCCCACTCATCTTCCTCCCCTCCGCTCAAAATTTGAGGCCTCACATTTGCCATCGGCAGATACAAACAGGGAAATTGGTGAGTTACGCAAGCACAAGTTTCAAGCCACGCACGCCTGGCAGCGGCCTACTCTTCTGTCTTCCCTCAAGCCTTTCCACTTTGGCCTGGTCGCAAATCTTTCCTTGTGACCATCCTCTTACTCCTCTCCCTCTTCTTAGCGTGAAATTTGAGGCATCACATTCACCATCGGTCAACCCAAGAAGGAAAATTGGTGAGTGATGTGGCACAGTGATACAAGTCCATTCCCACTTTGACAGCATTGTGTGTGTGTGTGTGTGTGTGTGTGTGTGTGTGTGTTTGTGTAACTTTTTATTTCCACATGCTTGAAAACTGAAAACGAGTGTTCTCCTTCTTTGTTTGGCACCAGAAATGTCAAGTAAATCCACAGTGCTATTTCAATATTTGGAAACACTCCACCAATTTTGGATTCTCGAACATTCAGCAGAACCTTTCCTCTGAAGTCGTCCTGATAAGAGATATGGACAGAGAGGACTGAGATAATATTTCTACTCTGCCTGCCTATCTGCCATTCAAACAAAATTGAAAATCATTTCAAACAGGAAACTTGCTGTTTTTAATGAAGTCATTAAGGACACAAACAACAGGCATGAAGCACTAATGTAAGTATATAACATGTTAATTGTTAAATAAAGTGGTGTTAAAAAAAACAACAACTCTGCAGCAACAGCGGTAAACTTGAGTGTTCTCCTTCTTTCGTTTGATTTGTTGAAAAGTGGTGATTGAAAGTCCCTGTAGTGTCCCTCTTGTTTACCCTGTGTACCCCACCCCATCCCTCTTCTTTACCTGTGTACCCCCACCCCATTCCCCCTCCTTGTTACCCTGTGTACCCCCACCCCATCCCTCTTGTTTACCCTGTGTACCCCCACCCATCCCTCTTGTTACCCTGTGTACCCCCACCCCATCCCTCTTGTTTACCCTGTGTACCCCCACCCCAACCCTCTCCCTTCCACAGATCTCATGTCTCTGTTCCCCACTGTTTTGTCCTTCCCTCTCCCACGCCTCTTGTTGTACGTTCTGTGTGTTAGCTCTCATATGAGCCTCGACATTGCGTACAATTTCTTTTTTCCTACAACGTTTAAAATCTCAACTGATTATATATTGAACAGTGTAGAACACAAATCACCTTCTCTGCACTTTCAAAACCCTTCCATTTAGCAGGACTTGGACATGTTAAATAATGTGGTGTACAGTATAACGCACTGCATCAACGCTCACAGACTTCCGGAATTATTTTGTGTTCTTTTTGTTCGACAGTATCATTTTGAACACAACATGGGCTAATGTATTCCATGAACTTTCGAGTTATCTATTTAATTATCTGTTTATCCAAATGATCTATTTGTCGATTCAAATTTAGTTTTGTAGAGAATGGCAAAGGCTTCAGCTCAAAGCCTTCGGTGTGGGGTCCCTTCAGTGTCCCTAAGCCATGGCGTAACTGGCCTATGTCTTAATCCAGCCCTGCATATAGTAACAGCAAACTAAAAAACTGCATCTTAATTGATGGCTATACTCTCATCAAGAGACTCCGAAAACCAAAGAAGTGTCCAACTTTTAATCAGTATGCTGCAAAATTAATCCAGACTTTGGAAAAAACTACCTTCTGAGTAGTGTATGAGTTTGACATGACAACGAAACGAGTTGATGTGTTATTTGACAGTATTTAGAACATTTTATGAAATAATTAACTTGGCATAAACACGCAAGCAAGGCATGAAGACGCATTCACAGAATAATTGGTGATGGATCAGCTCCGCATCCTCCAGCGGATGGGACAATCAAACAGATGATGAAATAGTGCATTGGAGTCATCAGAAGGAACCTGGAGAAGCAAGGACAAAATATGGAATCATCAGGAGGAACCTGGATAGGATTTGAGTTTCAGCCGTTACTCCACAACCTCCAAACCCATCCAGCCGCAGCCAAATTAGCTTACAGAAAAAATTCTGCAATAATTCACTTCTCCTCGACAGATGGATAAAGAAAGAGAAATAAGGAATAAAAGTATAAAAGAAAGGAAAAAGCAAGAATTAGAGAGAATAAAGATAACTGTGAAAAAGTAGAAAGAAGTGTGAAGGGAACAAAGAACAATGATGTTGGGAAGAACCCGGATAGAGAGATTTCATGAGTTACTCCCCTGGCTCAAACACAGCAACAGGTACAAGCTACCAGAGGTCTTTCAGCAGAGAAGCTCAGTCCTTACTTACTTTAGGAGTTAACAAAGCTGATCTCGCACAATTTCTGTCAAAGAAAGGTCTCGTAAAAAGAAAATAACTTCAACCTGAAAAAAGACAGAAGCTGGTGGTCTCAGATAAGGCCCTCTCCACATAAACAGGAGCAGTTCCACGCCTGACATGCAATCATGAAGAGACAGATGCTAGATTCATCCAACATTGTAAGGATGATATTGAAGAAGGGGCCACACGCCTCGTTGTTCACTTCTGTTGCGCTTTTTTGACAATAGCATGAATGCAGAAATCTTAATGATGAGTGGTGTATCCTGTACATATGTACAAAGGTGTGTCCTGCATGTACAATAACCCAAGGCCGACCAGTTATGGTTTTCCAAAACATCTTGGGAGTCCATGTGTACATTTGCCATTAGTGGGAAATACAGCTTCATTATATGATATATTTTCGTTTTCTTTGTACTACAACTGGTAATGTTAAATTTAATCATCAACTGGTATCTTGATTTATTTCTGATGCAATGATCAACTGGTCATACAGTACAGTGTTCTTGGCAAGAACTGCATTACAACTCATTAAGTTTGTGTACATATGTAATCAGGAAATAGTGCTGTCTATTTCCACTGATTTGTATCAATATACTTCGGTTTGAACACCCTGTTACCACAAGATGTGTTTCTTAAGACCAGAGTCATGCATCAAAATACCTTCTAATGTACATGTCTAATGTAGGAGACTTCTAATGTCTAATGTAAGGAGACTGCTTAAGCAGCACCAACGCTCTGCAAAGAGTATGGTTCCAATATCCTCCTCTCCTCCTAATGTACATGTGTGATGATTTGGACCATGTTCGAAAGTAGGTCAAAGCAGTTTTTATTAATTTGCCAAAAGTCTTTGAATGGAAGAACAGTCGCGTAATCTAAGCATGGCAACTCGTCTTTAGATCCCAGCAGGAAGAGGCAACAAGGTATTTCTTCATGAAAGTCAGTGCATACATATGTCGGGCATCCATGGAACAAAGTATTATGTGGTTTCAAATGTCTTTTTTTAATGTCAAGCACGAGCACCGCACCAACATCGGTTCGAATCCGAGTCTCGGCACCAACTGATGTGGATTTTTTTAACCCACCTTATTGTGATCGTTGTCCTCCTGAAAGATTCTAACTGGCCGATTGTGGAATCCTATTTGACTTCAGACAGAGTTTAACGTTTGTCCGAGTTGGTTATAAAATCCTACAAAACCCTATCGACACTGATAAAACTGATGTCCACACAAGTCCTTCCTTGTGAAACAATTTATTTTCTAAAATTATACACTATACACTTCTCACCCTTGTACAATGAATCCCCATTGATTGCAAAAGTCTTTTGGGTCTATTTCATTTGTTCTTAGTTTAGTTAACAGTTACACCAACCCAATTCAATTTACGTCTACATTACATCAGACAGTTTTATTCTAACTTGGAACTTGGTCAGTTCCAAGGAGTACAAGCCACTGAGATGCCATACATCCTCACGTGCTTACACTGAATAATTTTACATTATGAAAGCATTTTTATACTTTCATGCGAGAGGTTGGGGAATATTCACCCAGACTGTAGACGTGTCCTTTAGACGAAAAGCCACCGTACATTTCTAAGCAAAGGTTCATTTATCAGCTCGGTCACTCTGCTCCAGACCAACACATTTCTTATCATTTAGGGCAAAAGTCTTTTGGCCAGAAAGGACAGCCAATTCAACTTGCAGCATAAAAGTTACATTTCTGAAACTCCATTTGTTACAATTAAAATACATTAATATAAATATTTTCCCCCACACTTTCATCTTATTTAGTTTCGGTTCTCTCCTCAGTGCTCATGTTTCTGGGCCCAAGCCATGTGTTTTTGAGTTCATGTGTCATGCTATATGTCTCTGTGCATAGGAAAGTTGAACTATTGAGGTACTGTATATCAGATAAAGTGACATTGTTCTTACTCTTGGTATTTTGTTTGTACTGTAATAGATTATACGGTGTCAGTGGGAGTTTGCAACTTCCTTATGGTGTGCAAGCGCTGCACTGGAAGAAGAATAAAGTTCAAGACACCTGTATTGAGATCTTTGCTCGTGATTATGCTGAGGCATCCACACCATGTTCTTACCAGTAGATATACCACTTCATCGTTTGTTGGGCAGAGGTAAAAAAAAACCTGTTGGAAATTATTCATGCAATATACACAATTACTGTCCCACCTCAATGTTTTAATCAACGTGTCTGACATCGAGAAGTTGGTGTGCCTGCTCTATGGTGCACCAAATCCAATAGGAGTTAATATGGCATAGTATAACCTTTATGCGAAAGGAAAAAGGTGCTTAATTACATCCTACCTACAATGGATGTATTAGAATTGCATTGTGAAGGAGTAAACTTTCAAGCTTCCATATTATCACAAGCACTGCACACAGACAACTCAAGAAACACACCATTGGAAACTGGGGGCTGGAGCAAAAACCGCATTACCCTTGAAATAGTGTGTAAGAGGCTTGCACCGGTTCCAGAGTCATGTGTAGAGGTCGTTACATGCGGTTGTAAAACCAAGTGCAGGTGCACACATTGTAAATGTGTCAAACTGAAACAAAGGTGTGTATCTGCTTGTGGATGTGATGATGAAGATTTCGGCAATCCTGCAGGACAACAGTCAGCACACTTTTGATGTTGGGATGTACATGCAAAGTAAGGATACCGATCGTACACATTTACTCGCATATGTTGAAATAGGCTTTGTAATAATTTGTTTTTCTCTTTTTAGAATTGTCTTTTCAAAAATAAAAATAAGAATTTTTTTTCCTGAATTTACCACTGTACTTATTTACATCAGTAATTTACATTTACCACTTTAAAAACATCCAACTTATTGCAAATCTTAAATGTTGCTGATAGTGCGATGAAATGTGAAATGTAATGTTTGCATAACGTTCATCCATTCATTTACTGTTCTCTAAATTTGTTCATTCACATTTTCTATTCTTATATAGTTTAACATTTACATATTGTTTGTGTATATTAATAATTGTTCCAATCATAATGTCTCTTGCCATATTTACCATGGACAGAAAAGTGAATTTTAAAATTATTACATTCCACTTTTAGATTGAAAATAATTGATCATAAGAAAAACGATTATTTGTTTTTGAAACTAACAATTTATTTTAAAGAGACAAATTATAAGTCTGCCATTCAGACCAAAATAATGATTGTTTGTTGTGCTGTATGATTTTACAGGAAAGTGTACAAGTTACTTGTTTAAAATCAACAATTACATAATTTTACCTTATTTAACTGAAATGTGATGAATTCCATATTTGGAAAAATTGATCTCCTATTTGAGTTATATAGCCATCAGGGTTACACTTCTACGTTTTATGTTATGTTTATAATTAATTGTGTTTCACATTATGTTTCTGTTCACACGTTCAGAAAATTTGGTTCGTTTGTCTTAACTTCTCATTTAAAATTGTTGGTTTTGAGAAAAACGATGATTTGTTTTCGAAACTAACAATTTATTTTAAAGAGACAAATTATAAGTCTGCCATTCAGACCAAAATAATGATTGTTTGTTGTTCTGTATGATTTTACAGGAAAGTGTACAAGTTACTTGTTTAAAATCAACAATTACATAATTTTACCTTATTTAACTCAAATGTGATGAATTCCTTATTTGGGAAAATTGATCTCCTATTTGAGTTATATATCTATCAGGGTTACACTTCTACGTTTTATGTTATATGTTTATAATTAATTGTGTTTCACATTATGTTTCTGTTCACACGTTCAGAAAATTTGGTTCGTTTGTCATAACTTCTCATTTAAAATTGTTGGTTTTGAGAAAAACGATAATTTGTTTTGTAATTTCTTACTACTTGTATTAAAGAAAAATAATTATAAACGAGTCATTGATACCTAAATAAGAGTTGTATCTTGTCCAACTTAATTTCGTGTGAAAGTATACGTGTTACTATTTCAAAATCACAGATAATTCTTTATTTTATTTTCACTATATTTGGTCATAAATATGCTACAATTTCTTATTTGGGCATATCTGAGTCTGGCCTCCACCTCAATATTGAAGAATACCCTAATACGAGTTGTTCAAGACCAAATTCTGAGTTTTATCAAAAAGTGCGACACCTCAGAATATACAGTAAGCATAATTTATAACAATAGCCATCCTACTATGTATGAAGGTGAAAAAAAACAAAAAAGTGAGAGCCTTGGCTGACGTTCCACAACATGGTGAAGGATGATTGTGGACACCAATTAATAGTAATAATCTGTGATATTAATAAGGATAATAACATGGTTGATAAGATCATGACCCTAATTTGATGGAGTTTGACAGCACAGTGATCAGCAAATAGTTACTCACGGTTCACTGGAACAAAGACTTTTATAAGGTCAATCAAGATCATGTATTCGTCCTGATGTTGTTCATAGCACATTATTTGGATGCAGATTCAAAGCTCGTGGAAGATATAGTGCACTGAACGAATGAGCACATAAAAGATTATGGTTATGGATTGCATTGGGGATGATCTCAGATGGTGGTGAACAGCCCTCTTGAAGACTTGGAGGGATGAATGAAAGTGAAGAGAATGTAAAAGTTTGTTCCACAGGTGAGAAAAAAAAGGAGGAACAAATGAGTGAGGTGAGCATTGATCCTGAATTTAGGTAGTTTCA
This sequence comes from Eptatretus atami, assembly GCA_035128595.1. Lineage (NCBI taxonomy): Eukaryota > Metazoa > Chordata > Myxini > Myxiniformes > Myxinidae > Eptatretus > Eptatretus atami. The sequence continues at coordinate 201,878,568 of CM068952.1, forward strand.
ACAGAAGGGGGTAGGTGGACCTTGTGCACCCTACATAAACCATATTGATCATGAAAGATCATGTTTATCGATCTACGTCCCAAAGTGTGGATAAAATTGAACAAAAAAATACATTCTATCAGTGAGGAAATTCCAATGAAAAAAATCCAAATCGCAGGTAAATCATTTGGAGTAAAATGTAGAAACGATTGTGTAAAAGCAGGTGTTACACCGGAGGCGTAATTAACAGGATATTTCCTGATATACAAAAAGTAAGAAAGCGAAAGCGATTTATGTTCTACCACAGTGTCATGGTTTATATCTAAACGAATGATAATCAATATCAAATTCATGAAAACACATCAATACTCATCATCATGTATCAAATGTGAGTACATAAGGTATCAATTTTCAAAATTTATTGATCAGTGAATGAAAATACATGAAAAGTTAGTTGAAAAGGAAATCGAGAAAAGGATGGATTGTTGGAATATTGGGACAAACTTTAATCATAGCTTCACTCATGATAATTACTCATTTCATCAAACAAGAGCTGAGTGTGAACCACGAGATCAATCAAAAACAAATAATTATTTGTATTCTGATTGTCATGCTGATTGTATTTACAAAGAAGAATTTGGACATGATAATATTGTGGAGACTCACTACAGTGAGTCCCCAGATTATAACTATGACGATGATGATAAAGTACCTGTACTGAAAATACCTGCACTTGCTCCATTGTACAATAAATCACCTGATGTTAATTGTACAGGTGAAGTTAGGAAGCTGGTAATACAAACTGCATATGCAATGCCTTGTTGTACATATTCTATAATAACTTATTTGTAAAATGAGACACAAAATGGACATTTTCATCATTGTACTTGGTTGGATAGCGATACTAAGTCTTGTATGGGATAAGTAGATTGTACAGATAAACAATAACGAGCTTGTGTGAAAAAAACTCGATGAATTGTTTTTCTCACAAACTTCATAACAGTTCCACGAACTGCATGGCCTGGGGACTTGTGGTGTGGCTGGATGTTGATTTCATGTAATTCGAACCCTCCCGTAACCATTGTCACCATTCGGGTTGGATTGCTATCGAGTGACCCTGGGGGTGGAGATTCTTTAAAAGTTTCCACTTTTACTCGCCATTCTCAGCACGATTTATATTAAACGTTTATTTCTGCTCATCGACTATAGGAGCTTTAATACCTGGAAAAATAAACAAATATAAAAAATAAATAAACGTAAATAAATAATTCCACTTTCATCCCACAAGGATAGACAGAGATAACTAATTACCCATATCAATAAAATGGTATTTCTGTGTTTATAATTCTTTTCCCAAATAACATTTTAATAAGATGATTCTCATTTTAAACATAAAAAGTTAAAACTGAAACATTTTGTTTTATTCTCGTGGTGATAACATCGAGTTCAGCACATCGTCCTCTGTGGTCCACAAACAGACGTGGAGAGATCTTCAGGGAGAGCTGCCATGTTGGAGTATTTGAGGGATAAGTTGCATGAGATGGACACGGATTTTATAGGTGTTAGAAAAAGGGTTTAAAGGTGTACAGAATGGTCGGACCTGGTCATGATGATCATCGGTGGTTCAGTGGATGAACGTGGGTGACCCGGTGGTTCTGGAGATCGAGGGGAACATCACTCAGGATTTGATACAAAGATCAATGATATGATAAAAAGATTTTTGTAGATCCAGGGACAACCACCCATGGGGTTGGTGGAGCAATCATGTGGTTGTGCATAATGATCTCTCAACACGAACATAGGACAACGTTGTTTCACACAAAATTAAATTATATATTTTATGGAAAAATAAAAAATTCGATACAAACTCGAACAACACCATGAACCACACCTGGTACCTCAATGGACATGTTTGTAAAAGGTACGTTCCAAGGTACAAGTCTGAAGACCATATTAAACACCCAAAGGTGGTAAATACTTCGAGATTCTTTCATTTGTACCTTTTTTTTAAATGTACCCGAGAGAATAAACTTGTTTAAACATTAAACAAATATGTTCGAGTTACGAACAAAACCCTCCAAACCTAGTTTGTCATCCTTTCCACGACGTTACTCAAACCGTGCGGTGAAACGAGTGTTTTGATTTCTTTACTCACAGAGTGCTTGGAATGTGGATTCGAACTCCAGCAAGAGCCAAGTAAGGACCTGGAACCGGATTAAAAGGGGGAAACAGGTTTTTACACAAACATGACTTTTCACCAAGTGGGGAAGATTGCGTACCTGTCCAGTTACCTTTATACACCTTACACAAGTGGGACTTACACACGTAACCTCCACGTAAAAACTACCAACACAACCACCACCTCACCAACACCAGCACAACAACCACCAGGAGCACAACTACCCAATCACAAACATTGCTACCAGTATTACCATTACCAATGCAACCACCAGCACAACAAGCATCACCACGAGCACAACAACAACAACAAAAAAACAAGCACCACTTGCACAACCACCATCATCCGCATCACAACACCACCAGCACAAGCCTGGTATTGGATTAATGGTTAACGTGGCTGGCTTAAGATCTGAAGGTCTCGAGTTCAAGCCCCTGTTTCATGACGTTGAAGTAACATCAGGTGGGTTGACTCAGCCTGTCATCCTTCTGAGGTCGGCAAAATGAGTATCAGCATGCTGGTAACAGGGGGCACTGCATCAGCGGAAAAGCCACGCCACCAGAAAAAAATACGCAACCAAGCAACCACAAGCTGCATACGAATAAATACATAAACCACCACCACCTGTGTTTTAAAGATTCCACATTAACTTAATTAACTTACTCACCTATATCAACCACATTGGCACCAGCACCAACACCAGCACCAACAGCAGCACATATTAGGCAGATTAGAGAGCTTGGTTCAGGTATAAAAAGTGCAGCTTTTGGGAGTTATTGGGTTTTGTTGGGTTTTGTTGGGTTTTGGGTTTTGGGAGTTATTGAGTTTGGTAGTTTCGGGGTTTGGGCTCAGATTGGCATGAAAAGGGGATTTGTGCATGTTCGATGGGTTGAATGATTTTTCCTCTGTTTCTTTCATTGTGGAATTGTTAACAAAGTTTTAAAAATAAATATTTACATAACATGTCACATTTACACTACACAGTAATTTTATCCTTTACATTACCGGCACGCAATGGCCTTCACCTTGTGAGATACCGTAGGATCATTAAAAACCACCACCTGAATGCAGTCTGGATAGCCGGCTTTATATGATGATCAGAAGTAAAATGTGATCCAAATTCCAGCCCCACCCTTCCTCCCCTCGTGTATCTTCTCCAAAGGATTTGTATGAGCACAAACAGATCACGTTTCCCCACGTCATGACATATGATGTCACACCTGCCTCTCCTTAAATGTGGAGTAAGGGGGGGGTCGGGACCCACTTGACACGAGCAGGAGTTCAAGGTTGGAGCGATTATCAAACGAGGCTAAAACCCATTGATTGTGGGTATAACAGGCGAGGAGTGGACGTGTGTTTTACAAGGTAAGCACCTGTATTCCAGGGACAGGGGTGGATCCAGGATTTTAGGTTTGGTGGTGGGGGGGGAATGCACAAAAATTTATATTGGATTTAAAAATATATTTTCACTGAGCAGAGCGAGGGGAACATTTTTCTGGGTGTTTCCTTTTTGGTGTTTTCTTCCCTTTCACACAAGTTTGACAACACAAAGAAAGTCAAGTTTGGATGTTTTTTTTTATAATGTGCTCAGTGGATAATATGGATTTTAATGAGTTATTTAATTGTTTATGATTCATGAACAGATTTTGATTAAAAAATAAATAATTAAACGGTCGTAGGATGGGATGAGAGCTTGGGATCACTTCTATACTAAGTAACAGTTAAAATTACGTTACAACACCCAGTGCGCTCTCTTTCTTCAATGGATAGTTAAACAATCAAGATGCATAAAAGGACCAAATTTTTCTTCTTATTCTTATTCTTCTTCTTTTTCTTGTGTATGGCAGCTTGGTTGCCGGTAGCTATCATTTCTTGGAAGCACGGCTGTGCCTCTGATGCTGTGCCCGTATACCAGTAGACTGGTGCTCATTTCACCGACTTCAGAAACATGACAGGCTGAGTCAACCCCACCTGGTGTTAATTCTGCAGCCAACGTGGCTTGAACTCAGGACCCTAAGTTCCCACGCAATGCTACTAATAACACGACATCACTCATAATCATTATACCAAAATATTACAGCATGGAAGAAGATGTCTGGAAGAACATGGAGAAAAATTCCAATTTGTGCAGAGAATGGAGAGAAGGGAAACACAGATAAATTCGAACTGCGTGCATCGGGACTTTGTAGCCACTCTGTAGATAGACTTTCCCGCCAGAAGAGTTAGCTTACACAAAGTCCTTCTCAAGACTGTGTGGGCTAAGTATTCCATAAATCTAGTTTCATGTGCAGCCTGTGGCTGCTGGTTGCATCATTGCTGGGAGCGTGGCTGTGCCACTGATGCAGTGGCCCCTCTTTCCAGCAGGCTGGTACTCGTTTTGCAAACCTTGGAAGGATGACAGGTTAAATCAACCCCAAATCAACTGTTATTTAAGGGCATGACGGACTCAAACCTCGGACCCTAAAATCTGAAGTCAGCCACCTTAACCGTTAAGCCAACACAGAGTCTTGTTAATAAAAAAAAATGTCTAGTTAAGACAAATGTGAATATGGTATGGGTTTGGCTAAAAAGTATTAAATATAATAAGGTATAATTTAAATATGTAAGGGGTATAGAACAGGTTAAGAGAAGTGTTGGCGCCGATGAGGAAGGGTCCAGTGAGATTGGTACGAGACAGAGTATTATTTTTAGTGGAGGATGTAAGTAAAGGGATACCTCGGGGATCAGTACTGGCAGCATTATATATAATTCATATTAACGATTTGAATAGTCATTTTAAGAATCGGTTTTCAAAATATTCAGATGATACAAAGCTTGGAGGTAAGGTAGATAACAGAGAGAGTGGTGATCAGATTCAGGAAAGTGTTGAAACTTGCATAGATTGTTCAAAGTATCAGGTTCAGTAAAGTCGAGATAATTTAAGATTGAATAAAATATTAGTGGATGTAGTTTAACAGAAATAAATAAACGAGAGGTTTTGGGGATGGATAACAATCAGTAAATAGACTACATGGCCAAAAGTATGTGGACAACTGCTCGTCGAACTTCTCATTCCAAAATCATGGGGATTAATATGGAGTTGGT
>CM068952.1:201893438-201906087 GCA_035128595.1 Eptatretus atami
ATTTTTTTTTAGATGAGATCCTGTTCTAGGTGGTGTAGTTGTTGTGAAGGTAATGTTGAGGTATAATGTTGAGGTATATTAATTTTTTTTAGATGAGATCCTGTTCTAGCGGTGTAGTTGTCACTGTGAAGGTTATGTTGAGGATTTTTTTTTCAGATGAGATCCTGTTCTCGGTGTGTAGTTGTTGTGAAGGTAATGTTGAGGTATAATGTTGAGGTAATATTAATTTTTTTAGATGAGATCCTGTTCTCGGCGGTGTAGTTGTCGTTGTGAAGGTAATGTTGAGGTATAATGTTGAGGTAATATTAATTTTTTTAGATGAGATCCTGTTCTTGGTGTGTAGTTGTCTTTGTGAAGGTAATGTTGAGGTAATATTAATTTTTTAGATGAGATCCTGTTTCTAGGCGGGGTAGTTGTCGTTTGTGAAGGTAATGTTGAGGTAATATAATTTTTTTAGATGAGATCTTGTTTCTAGGCGGTGTAGTTGGCGCTGTGAAGTTTATGTTGAGGAATTTTTTTTCTTTCAGATGAGATCTGTTCTCGGCGGTGTTACTTGTTGTGAAGGTAATGTTGAGGTATAATGTTGAGGTAATATTAATTTTTTTAGATGAGATCCTGTTCTAGGCGGTGTAGTTGTCGTTGTGAAGGTAATGTTGAGTAATATTAATTTTTTTAGATGAGATCCTGTTCTAGGTGGTGTAGTTGTCACTGTGAAGGTTATGTTGAGGATTTTTTTTCAAGATGAGATCCTGTTCTAGGTGGTGTAGTTGTTGTGAAGGTAATGTTGAGGTAAAATGATGAGGTAATATTAATTTTTTTTAGATGAGATCCTGTTCTAGGCGGTGTAGTTGTCGTTGTGAAGGTAATGTTGAGGTAATATTAATTTTTTTTAGATGAGATCCTGTTCTAGGTGGTGTAGTTGTCATGTGAAGGTTATGTTGAGGATTTTTTTTCAGATGAGATCCTGTTCTAGGTGGTGTAGTTGTTGTGAAGGTAATGTTGAGGTAAATGTTGAGTATTATTATTTTTAGATGAGATCCTGTTCTAGGTGGTGTAGTTGTCGTTGTGAAGGTAATATTGAGGTAATATTAATTTTTTTAGATGAGATCCTGTTCTAGGCGGTGTAGTTGTCACTGTGGAAGGTTATGTTGAGGATTTTTTTTTTCAGATGAGATCCTGTTCAAGGTGGTGTAGTTGTTGTGAAGATAATGTTGGGGTATAATGTTGAGGTAATATTAATTTTTTTAGATGAGATCCTGTTCTTGGTGGTGTAGTTGTCTTTGTGAAGGTAATGTTGAGGTAATATAATTTTTTTTAGATGAGATCCTGTCTAGGCGGGTAGTTGTCGTTGTGAAGGTAATGTTGAGGTAATATTAATTTTTTTAGATGAGATCTTGTTCTAGGCGGTGTAGTTGGCGCTGTGAAGTTTATGTTGAGGAATTTTTTTTCTTTCAGATGAGATCTTGTTCTCGGCGGTGTACTTGTTGTGAAGGTAATGTTGAGGTATAATGTTGAGGTAATATTATTTTTTTAGATGAGATCCTGTTCTAGGCAGTGTTGTTTGTTGTTGTGAGGGTAATGTTGAGGAATTTTTTTTTTCAGATGAGATCCTGTTCTAGGCGGTGTGGTTTGTCGTTGTGAAGGTAATGTTGAGGTAATATATATTTTTTTTCAGATGAGATCCTGTTCTAGGTGGTGTAGTTGTTGTTGTGAAGGTAATGTTGAGGTATATATTGAGGGAATTTATATTTTTAGATGAGATCCTGTTCTAGGTGGTGTAGTTGTCGCTGTGAAGTTATGTTGAGGAATTTTTTTTTTCAGATGAATCCTGTTCTCGGCGGTGTAGTTGTTGTTGTGAAGGTAATGTTGAGGATTTTTTTTTCAGATGAGATCCTGTTCTAGGTGGTGTAGTTGTTGTGAAGATAATGTTGAGGATAATGTTGAGGAATATTTATATTTTAGATGAGATCCTGTTTCTAGTGGTGTAGTGTTCGCTGTGAAGGTTATGTTGAGGAATTTTTTTTTTTCAGATGAGATCCTGTTCTCGGCGGTGTAGTTGTTGTTGTGAAGGTAATGTTGAGGTAATGTTTATTTTTGCAGATGAGATCCTGTTCTAGCAGTGTAGTTGTCCTGTGAAGGTAATTGTTGAGGTAATGTTTATTTTTTTAGATGAGATCCTGTTCTTGGCGGTGTAGTTGTTGTTGTGAAGGTAATCTTCTTCTTCTTCTTCTTTCGGCTGCTCCGTTAGGGGTCGCCACAGCGATCATCCATATGATCCGCATAGTGATTTGGCACATGTTTTATGCGGATGCCCTTCCTGACGCAACCTGGTCGCCTCTTACGACACAGGGATATGGTACACCTATTTTAACCGTGGTATACACCGGCCCAGTATACTGGTACTCATTTCGCCGACCTCGGAAGGATGACAGGCTGATTCACCCCCTGGTGTATTAATTCAGTGGCCCAACGGGCTTGAACTCAGGACCTTTTGGATCCCAAGCCGCTGCCCTAACCACTGCGCCAACACCAGGCTTGTTGTTGTGAAGGTAATGTTGAGGTAATATTTATTTTTGCAGATGAGATCCTGTTCTCAGCAGTGTAGTTGTTGTTGTGAATGTAATGTTGAGGTAATGTTTATTTTTTTCGATGAGATCCTGTTCTAGGTAGTGTAGTTGTCGTTGTGAAGGTAATGTTGAGGTAATATTTAGTTTTTTCAAATGAGATCCTGTTCTCGGCGGTGTAGTCGTTGTGAAGGTAATGTTGAGGTAATATTTATTTTTTTGGTTGATGATTGTTCTCGGCGGTGTAGTTGTCGTTGTGAAGATAATGTTGAGGATTTTTTTTTTTGCAGATGAGATCCTGTTCTAGGTGGTGTAGTTGTTGTGAAGGTAATGTTGAGGTAATATTTATTTTTGCAGATGAGATCCTGTGTAGTTGTTGTGTAGCGGTTTGTGAAGGTAGTGTTGAGGTAATATTTACACCTGTGTAGTTGTTGTTGTGAAGGTAATGTTGAGGTAATATTTATTTTTTTGGTTGAGATCCTGTTCTAGGCGGTGTAGTTGTCGTTGTGAAGGTAATGTTGAGGATTTTTTTTTTCAGATGAGATCCTGTTCTAGGTGGTGTAGTTGTTGTTGTGAAGGTAATGTTGAGGTATGATGTTGAGGTAATATTAATTTTTTCAGAGGAGATCCTGTTCTAGTGGTGTACTTGTTGTGAAGGTAATTTGAGGTAATATTTATTTTTTTAGATGAGATCCTGTTCTAGGTGGTGTAGTTGTCGTTGTGAAGGTAATGTTGAGGAATTTTTTTTTTCAGATGAGATCCTGTTCTCGTCGGTGCAGTTGTTTTGTTAAGGTAATGTTGAGGTAATATTTATTTTTGCAGACGAGATCTGTTCTAGGCGGTGTAGTTGTTGTTTGTGAAGGTGATGTTGAGGTAATATTTATTTTTGCAGATGAGTCCTGTTCTTGGCGGTGTAGTTGTTGTTGGAAGGTAATGTTGAGGTAATATTAATTTTTTCATAGCAAAAATACTTTAATTGATATATTTAAGAAGCGAATGTCAGAAGAATTCTACGTTCGCTTCTAGGCTTTGCCTATTCCATATTATAAATAAATTATCAATATTACAACAACTATTGACGTCACTTCCTGTAGTTTGCAAGAGGGTAAACTCGACTGAACAAATACAGTGTTTTTTTGTGTATTTTGTTATCGTGATTGTGTCAGGGGCTGTGTAACCTATATTATTAAGCATATTTGTGTTCATAACAGTTTTATCAGCGATTTGTGTTAGTTTTATTGAAGAAGCAGGGGAGGCCTCGTTTTAAAGTTTAGCTTTAAGTCAGTGGGAACCTTGGGAGTATGGGGATAAAAAGGCGTAATAAATAGAGACCGAAGTAAGAAAGGAAAAGTTCATAAAATGTGGTAGTTTCTCAATGTGGCTGTATCAACAGAAGAGGAAGCAAAGGGTTCTTATTGTTGCAGGAAGTGTGAGGAAATGGCCCACTTGAGGATAGTATTATTAAGGAACGCATCGATAATTTTGCAGCAAGTAGTAGAAATGTGAGAAATTTGCAGATAATAGTTTGGTTACAGTTGTGGAGTGAGGTTACTGAGGATATGGAAGTGGTGACAGTGTAGCTGTGGTGGAGGTGTAGCGTGGGCAGTCGTGGTGGAGGTGCAATGTTGGCAGGCAGTGGCAGTGGTTGGAGGGAGGTGCGGCGGGGACAGGCAGTGGTGGAGGTGCGGCGGGGACAGGCAGTGGTGGAGGTGCGGCGGGGAACAGGCAGTGGTGGAGGTGCGGCGGGAAAGCAGTGGTGAGGCGAGTGGTGGAGGGCGGCAGGACAGGCGTGGTGGAGGTGCAACGTTGGCAGGCAGTGGCAGTGGTGGGGAGCGCGTGGCAGGCAGCCGTGGAGATGCAGCGGGACAGGCAGTGGTGGAGGTGCGGCGGGGACAGGCAGTGGTGGAGGTGCGGCGGGGACAGCAGTGGTGAGGTGCGGCGGGGACAGGCAGTGGTGGAGGTGCGGCGGGGACACGGCGTGGTGGAGGTGCGGGCGGGGACAGGCCAGTGGTGGAGGTGGCGGCGGGGACAGGCCAGTGTGGAGGTGCGGGAGGGGACAGGCAGTGGTGGAGGTGCGGCAAGGGACAGGCAGTGGTGGAGGTGCGGCAGGGACAGCAGTGGTAGAGGTGCGGAAGGGAAGGCAGTGGTGGAGGTGCGGCAGGGACAGGCAGTGGTGGAGGTGTAGCGGGGACAGGCAGTGTGGTAGTGGTGCAGCGGGGACATGCAGCGGGGACAGGCAGTGGTGGAGGTGGCAGCGTGGAGGGGGCAGTGGTGGAGGTACGTGTTGAAGGCAGTGGTGGAGGTGTATGGGGGCAGCAAGTGTTGGATGTGCACCTGGTGGCAGGCATTGGTGGGAGTGCAATAGGTGCATGCAGTGGTGTTAGTGGTTGCATGCAGTGGTGGAGGTGGCAGCAATAGAAATTTGTAGACATGAGGTGTTGCGAGCCGATTTTTGTGAGTGATGAGACAATTATATATGTGGATTCTTCATTATGCAGGAAGGATCATAGACATAGAATTCTATGTAGTTTTTGAAGGAGCGAGAGTTCGGGACATTGAAAGGAAGTGTGAACCATTTTGTATCGGGTCACGGCAGGAAGAAGTTGGTTGTGGTAACACCTAGGTGTGAATGAACGTTCGGAAAGTTTACTCAGAGGTTTTGAAAAATCGATACAGGATATTGGGTAAGCAACCTGAAGGCAAAGGGTGATGAGGTCATATTTTCTGGGATTCTTCCAAGTATTAGGTAAATAATTGAAATTAATGAGCAGAAGCAAATATGTCATCCAATGGCTGGTGCAATGGTGTAGGGAGGAAGGTTTTTACATTGAAGAAGCAGTGAGAATCATTTAGGGGACAAAGGGGTGTTTCTGGAATGATGGCCATGTGTTCAATAGAAAGGGGGCAGCAAGGTTTGCAGTGGGAATTGAGGAAGGGATTCAGGATTTTTAGGTAAGTGTAGGGTGGGGAAGGTGGGTAAGGAAAGAATGGATGATGTAATTGTGATGATATGGCCAGGCAAAGAAATATAATTCAGGAAGGGAAAAGTTTAAACATATTTTATACCATTGCCAGAAGTTTAAAGAATAAGATTTAAGAGCTTGGAGCCAAAGTGGATAGTGAGGAGAATGATATGGTTTTCAGGAGGAGAGTAATGGAGAACAGGATTCAAATGCTACAAGGTGTATCATCCATTGTGACCATACTCTGGTGCAGAGCGTTGGTGCTGCCTATTAGCAGTCCCTTGGCTATTGGGCAAAATCCTGACGGGTACACCATCCGAAGGTATATTGGTGTGATATGAAGGGAGGGAATAGGAGAAAGTAGCAATCTGGGTAAAGGACAGCATTGTATTAAAGATAATAGGGGTGACATTAAGGAAGGAATAAATGTTGAAGGATTCTGTGTGCTCGAGATTTGAGAATTTGTAAAAAGAGTTTAGATACTGGTAGTATTGTGGCAATTTTTTGGCCACATTAAGACAAAAAAATCTTTAAGTAAAATACACTGTTTTCTTCAGGAAATAAAGAACACTCCTGTGACAGATGGAAAGGCCCCAACTTGGCTACATAGTTAAGCAAAAACTGAACGAACACAGAGCAACGCTGCAAAACAACAAACTTATATTGTACGATAGAATATTGAGTGTATAGATACAGTTTTTACGCAAAGTATCAGAAGGAACTTTGTGGACTTCAACCAATTTTTCCACATAGAATGGGTTTTGTTTGTTTTGAGTTTGGTTTTACATCCATGGAGCGGGTGTTAGGTGGGGGGGGGGGGGGGGGGGGGGGGGGGGGGGGCGGGAGAAGGAAGAGTCAGGTTTGCCCTGCTGACTGAGAATAAATCACCAGAATAGATAAAGTTTTACAGGTTGTTTACAACTGATCAAAGTAGTGTGTGTATTCTGCTTCTTTACGAGCTTTCTCAGCATGTATATTTATTAAAATTATTCTCTCAAAAGCACTAAACTAAGTTAATTTAACATTTTTACATTTTTTATAAATTCAATGAATTATTCAGTTTTCCAAAGTTCCCCTTTGGTTCATACAGAAGAACCTAAAGGGTGTTTGTTCTGGTAAGGATAACTACTGAAAATATAAATTTATCATTGGCTAGCGGCAAGGATCGTTTCCACACGTCAACTCGATTGCGCGTCTTATGTGGTGGGTGAACACCCAAGCAAGTGGATGCAACACTTGGGGGCCAACCTCCCCATACACAGAGTTGGGGTTGCCAGGTTTGATTTGAAGAAAGAACTGTGCACACCAACGTACACATCTCATAGGCAATCGCTTTTCAAGTATACTAACGATTAATTTTGAAGCAAGCCGCTCAAAATTATTTTTCCCTCTGAAGTTAAAGATATCCCTATTATTCCACATCTCTTCATTGCTGTTTTGTTTCTGGTTCTTTCATCTTTCTGTTTCTGGTTCTTATAAGAAACAATGTTGATTATTCAAAAGGGTTTTTGTCAGACAACCAAAGACACGAGTGTCTGCACTTTCGTATTTCTATAAAATACCACTGACAGCGGTGCTCTTGACTAAATATTATACTCGTTCTTCATTTACTGGGTTTTCTGGATCTTCTGGATCTTCGTAGTTGCTTCAGATGGTCGGTCAAGGGAAACTTCAATGCCCACATCGACGTCACTGTGGCAAATTTTTCTCACAACACACAAATCATTACTCTTATGCATGCTATGATTGAAACATAGCAATGATATCATAAAGCCAACTAACAATATGTGGGAGTAATCCATGTTCCCATCCACAAACATTTTTTCCAACCATGACCCGAAGTCCATTCCTTATGATAATCATGATACTTTGAAGCTACTTCCTTGTGTGTTGTACCGTCATGGATATGTACGGTTTAATGATGCCTGGGGTTTCCACGAGATTATTCATTTGTATCTTAATATCTATCCTTGTCCAGGTAATTTGTCCTCAATTGGTTACTTTTTCTTGCCATGGTATTGGCATGTTTGAGTTACCAAGTAAGGTCCATTATTCTTTTCTACTAACCTTGGGCAAACTATTCCTACTTCTCCATTTATCACCTCAAAATGCGGGTGGGTATTTCTCCAATCCTTTCCTGAGATATAGTGAGGCAAAATTTTTCTAATCGGGGAGTATGGTCATCTTTTTCGTACATAGGAATTACATTTCACTGATATCTTAGGATAGTACCGAGCATAGTCAGTACAGTTTTGTAACCCGCCACCCCCTTTCCCAGTTATTGGTTATCTCTTGTACTTACACCTTGTCTTTCCCCTACTTCCCTTATATTCTAGATACGGACTGGTTTAGTCATGTCTATGACGGTACCCACTATATCTTCCTTTCTGAAAATGGAAACTGCCAAGGAGGGGCGTCCATGCATGGAAGTGGGGTAGCTGTGAGCAACCAACTTGCACCTGCTCATACTTTTGGATGTTGTTAAGATATTGGCTAAAGGTTTTCAGATGTATGTCCAAGTTATCCCTTAATGTAACACTATGCCTCATTTCAGGTGTACGATGCCTCGTCCCCTGCATCCGTGTGCATGGGGTGCAAATTATGTGGAAGGGTCATAATAAGTGTTTGTCCCAGTGACAACTTTCTCATGCATGTCGCTGAATGTTTACATTTTCTGCCCTGCGTTCCCAGTCACGACCCTTTCTTGTTTCCCCTGCTCTCGACAACATTCTGACTCTCCATAGCATTTCCAGTAATGCACTCACTGATCCTGTTATATCCATATTATCAACAATTATGTATGTGCTAATCAAGAGCACTGCTACATATCATGAACCCGGTAACATTCCTTCAATTGCAGATTTTTCCTTCTTTCTCTTTACGACTTCCTGAATGCTTTTTTGCAGTGAGATGCGTGAATCCTGATTGGGCTTACCTTTGCACTTGGCAGTGTGTTGGTGACCAATAATTATTGATGGGGTCTGGTCCAATGTGCCATTCAGTGATTTTTCAGCTTGAACACTTGTGTACATCCAGTCGGCTGGGCCTGGATGCTGTGGGTGTTCCTCTGCAGTTGTTCTGGTAAGTGTTGTTTGACCTGTGAGTCAATTTTTGAAACTTTGTTAAGCAACCAAAGTTATCGTTGTCTTGTCCATATGTTTATGTCCATATGTTTATAGACACTTTAACAACATTAACTTGTGTTGGCTTAGCGGTTAGAGTGGTGGCTTGGGATCCAAGAGTCTGAGCTCAATTCGGTTGACCAATCGAACCAACACCAGGGGCTGACTCAGCCTGTCATCCTCTGAGGTTGACACAAATGAACACACACGTAACCTGGCAAATAGGGGCACCACATAGAGGCACAGCCACGCCAACCAATGTGCAAACAACAGTCCAAAAAAGGCAGCATCAACCTAACCAACATTATGGTGTTGAACACACACACAGCTTCTGCAAAATGTTTCCTGCCACAGCTGCAAATCTGAGCGTGCCATGTTCATAGCACTTTACAATCCCACATTTTGGCTCGTGTGGCCACTTCTGTGAGCAACGACAAACACATGATAAGTGCCTTGGGGGCAACAATTACTACGCTTTGAGACCAAAGTTTTTTTTTTTTGTGTTATGCAGCAATCTATTTTCTACACTTGGCTTTTCCACTTGCCTCAGTTGCCTCCTGTATACATTGGCAATGGTCGCAGTAGTTGGCGCCCTTTTCCATTTTCTCTTGACTTGCATATTTGCTATTTATTGTAGATTTTGCTGCTTGTTTTGCTGGCTAAAATCAGCGAAAGCATTTTCTTTTGAGACAATATCTCTTTGCTTTGTATGTCCTCTGGAAATTTCATATCGTATTATGTTTTTGGTAAGTGAATAGCTTCTGGCAGTTCCACTATCAATTTATCATTTTCGACTGGTGTACTTGCGATGATTATGTACCCCTTATTTTTCCAAGTGCTCCTACATTGTGTGCCATCCCGTAAACATATCAGGAATCCGTATTTTATTGTTATGCTCTATCCTCGGCGAGATTGGCTGTGCAATAGCGCACGTAGTTCTGCCCTGTTATGCGGAATAAAATAAAAAAAAAAAAAATAAAAAAAAAAAACATAAAAAAAAAAAAAAAAAAAAAAAAAAAATTTAAAAATAATAAAAAAAAAAAATAAAAAATATAAAAAAAAAAAAAAAAAAAAAAAAAATAGGAATTTTAAAAATAAACGTAAAATAAATGGGTACTTACACTTTCATTTCAGAGCACACTAATATCATTCTGACGTAATGGACCCCTGCTGCTTTTGTTGTGAGCCATCGACAAAGACTATATTCGGGGTAAGCAGCAGGATGTCCTTTTAAGTTCGTTCCGGGAAGTAGCGTTTTTCGGTCATTACTTCTTGCAGTTGTGTTCTCTCATCATTAGCGATCGCATTAAGGAGCTATGTCGTGTTGGCACATCTTTCGTCGACCGACAATTTTGCTTGATTAACACTAGGTCATGTCATCCACTCTTACTGGCTGATAGGTATTCGCGTTTTTGCTTTTTAGCAATAAGAACTTACACGTGTGGTAACTCACAGTACAAAGGTGATGTCATCACAATCTGACTTGTAGTTTTTATAAGCGTATGAGGCGCAAGCCTATGCCTGCAAACATGGTGAAAATCATTGCAACCACAGGGTCTAGTTCGTATGTAAATATGCTAATGGATCACATTTTGTCACTCGTGCTGCTGTGTTGGTACTTGCTTGTGCAATCCATCTCTCTCATGGGTATATAGATAAAATGTCTTGTCATATAGGTAAACCTAAGGCCGGTGTATTGTCAGAGCTGCTTTGACCTTGCAAAAATCTATTCTTCCTGCTTGTCAAACTCCATGCAGTTCTGGTGCTTTGTCCAGCATCATGTCTAACATGTCTTACCAGTACTCGCAATAATCAGGTACCCATCCATCCCTCCATTGGGACATAACTCTTGGCAGAGCATTTGGTGCTGCCTAAGCAGTCCCTTGGCTAAGGACACAATCCCTGGATGGGTCGCCCACTCCGGACACAGATCAAGTACCCATTGATCTCAATATCGAGCATCCAGAAACATCTTCATTTCTTTTTGTTCTGGGTTTTCGGACATTCAGAATGCCTGCCCTCTGTCATTTGACAATCTTATCGAGGTTCCACTCATCCCATACCCTAGTAAGTTTGCCTGGGTTTTTGCACAGTTGTAATTTGGCTTTGGTACTTTATTGGCCTTTGGCAGCTAGCGCTCTTAAAAGGTTTAATGGTCCTTTTGTGCAATTTATTCTGATATTGAGCAAATCAGAAAAATCATCTACATAGCTGTACCAAGGTAACCCTTAGTCTTTACAGGCAAGATTTTTGTGTTGCAACTTGCTGACAGTCTCTCTAATTACCCCCTGCTCAGTAGTGCTGCGATTAGCTGGAGCGATCCTTTTCTGGCCTTTTCACGTATAGAATATTGTTTGATAACAGGGTAGGGGCTTGGTTTTATTCACATAATATGCACTGTCTTGCCATTTTTATCCTTCTTATTTCATTGGTGTGTAAGTCCAATAATTCCTTGGGTATTGTACAAAAGTTCTCTTTCTCCACGATTTCGATAACATTTCTCGACATGGTAACCTTATTTTATCTGCTCAAAAACGGACCTAGAACAGCTTGAGGCTGTTCACATGTACCCTTTGTTTCCTTCCATGCGATACAAATTTCTGCCATACTGAACAACCATCTATCTGAACACCATTCAATTGTGGATCAGCCAAATCTCTTTCGCTCTGTGTCCTTCTGCGAGAATTAATTTAATACGTGGTGTTTATGTTCATCGGTTGGTGCATCAAGTCACGTTGTTGTGTAAATTTTCACTCCAACCGAATCTTACCCATCCAAAGAGATCAACAGTTTTGATATTGAATTCCATACACTGAGCGCATTTTGAGCTTCATTTGCGATAAAACATATAAGTATGCTGTACAGGTGTAAGGGGTTTACTAATTCTAAACCATATTTTTCCAACATATTTTCTATCGTGAGGTTCCAACCAAAGTTTTTATATCGGAATTGTTTGAACTCTGCAATTCTGCTCAGTTTTCTCTAACATTTCTTCATTGTATTTTGCCAAGTACATGAAGGCCGACTGATAGGATAGCATTTTTAAGGTGTTTCGGTTTCTTCGTTCTCTTGGCAATATTTATAACTGCCATTTTCAAAGCATTTTAACTGTACATCCAAGCGACAAAGCAAAATCACGTTCAATAAATTTACAACAGGTGAAATTTTCCGCAAGTAAGAAGGCATGATGCGCTCTAAAGGTCCATATTCAACTGTCAGGTTTTGTGTTATGGAATCTTTTCAATAATACGAGTTATTCAACCGTTTGCAGCACTCGTGGTGATAAGGTAAGGTGGGCCATAACGTTCTTTCTAATTGTGAGCGGGAAGCTACCGTATCTATCAAAAATGGAAACATTTTTTTTCCATTTACCTTTTAGATTTAAGGTCTTGGCTGAAGGGGTCCGCTGTTAGTAATGATGAGTTGAAGGTTACCTGCATCTCGTTTTGTCAATACCAGCTTTGTCTTGCTGTTCACTGCCATGTTTCACATCCCTCTCTGCAAATTGAGAATCCCCTGCTGGTGTTTTGGTGATGTGGGCGTCCTCTTTTCGCAATGTCCACCTTCCACATGTGTTATGTCATTGCCGTTACACAATAAAATGATTTTTCACCATACATAAAGCGATTCAAATCGTTAGCTCATTCACATTACTCATTCTAAGACATGTCATGCTAACCATGGTGATCAGATACATTGACCAGGTATATAGAGTTGGCATATACACAGCTGGAATTACTATTTCCTAAAGACCTCAGAAAATGCCTGGCAAACACCTGTGCAATACCAGTTGTTCGTTGTGAAGGTAATGTTGAGGTAATATTAATTTTTTTAGATGAGATCTTGTTCTAGGCGGTGTAGTTGGCGCTGTGAAGTTTATGTTGAGGAATTTTTTTTTCTTTCAGATGAGATCTTGTTCTCGGCGGTGTACTTGTTGTGAAGGTAATGTTGAGGTATAATGTTGAGGTAATATTAATTTTTTTAGATGAGATCCTGTTCT
>CM068952.1:201912645-201969365 GCA_035128595.1 Eptatretus atami
CTTTCCCAGTTACTTGTTATCTCTTGTACTCTCACCCTTTCTTCCCCTACTTCCCCTTATATTCTAGATAGGACTGGGTTAGCCTGTCTATGAACCAGGTACCCACATATATCTTCCCCTGAAAATGGGACTGCCAAGAGGGGCAGTCCATGCATGGATAAGTGGGGTAGCTGTGAGCAAACCCAACACTTGCACCTGCTCATACTTTTGGCATGTTGTAAAGATATTGCTAAAAAGGTGTTCAGTGTATGTCCAGTTATCCCTTAATGTAACACTATGCCTCATTTCAGGTGTACAGTGCCTACGTCCCCTGCATCCCGTGTGGCATGGGGTGCATAATTATGTGGAAGGGTCATATAAGTGTTTGTCCCAGTGACACCTTTCTCATGCAATTGGTCCTGATGTTTACCTTCTTCTGCCCTGCGTTCCCAGTCACGACCCTTTCCTTGTTTCCCCTGCTCTCGACCAAACATTCTGCTCTCCATAGCATTTCCATAATGCACTCACTGTCTGTTATCATCCATATTATCACAATTATGTATGTGCTAATCAAGAGCACTGCTACATATCATGAACCCCCGGTAACATTCTTCCCAATTGCAGATTTCCTTTCTTTCTCTTTACGACTTCCTGAATGCTTTTTGCAGTGAGATGCGTGAATCCATGATTGGCTTACCTTTGCACTTGCCAGCTGTGTTGGTGACCAATAATTATTGATGGGGTCTGGTCCAATGTGCCTTCAGTGCATTTTTCAGCTTGAACACCTTGATGTACATCCAGTCGCTGGGCTGGATGCTGTGGTGTTCCTCTGCAGTTGTTCTGGTAGTGCTTGTTTGACCTGTGAGTCAAATTCTTTGACAACCTTTGTTAAGGCAACCCAAAGTTAATCGTTGTCTTGTCCATCATGTTTATGTCCATATGTTTCATAGACACTTTACCAACATTATAACCTTGTGTTGGCTTAGCGGTTAGAGTGGTGGCTTGGGATCCAAGAGTCCTGAGCTCAAATTCGGTTGACCACCGAACCAACACCAGGGGCTGACTCAGCCTGTCACTCCTCTGAGGTTGACAAAATGAACACCAGTACACTGGCAATAGGGGCACCACATCAGAGGCACAGCCACGCCCCAACCAATGATGCAACCAACAGCCAAAAAGGCAGCACACCCTACCAACATTATGGTGTTGACAACACACACAGCTTCTGCAAAAAATGTTTCCTGCCACAGCTGCAAATCCTGGAGCGTGCCATGTTCATAGCACCTTCTACATCCCCATTTTGCTCGTGTGGCCACTTCCGTGAGCCAAACGACCAAACCATGATAAAAGTGCCTTTGGGGCAACCACTTTACCCTCCTTTGAGACCAAAAGTTTTTTTTTCTGTGTTATAGCAGCAATCTATTTTCTCCCACTTGGCTCTTTCACTTGCCTCAGTTGCCTCCTGTAGTACTGCAATGTCGTCAGTAGTTGGCGCCCTTTTCTCATTTTCTCTTTGACTCG
This sequence comes from Eptatretus atami, assembly GCA_035128595.1. Taxonomy (NCBI): domain Eukaryota; kingdom Metazoa; phylum Chordata; class Myxini; order Myxiniformes; family Myxinidae; genus Eptatretus; species Eptatretus atami. Next base: position 201,914,146 of record CM068952.1, read on the forward strand.
CATATTTGCTATTTATTGTGATTTTGCTGCTTGTTTTGCTGCTAAATCAGCGAAAGCATTTCCTTTTGAGACCATATCTCTTTGCTTTGTATGTCCTCGGAATTTCACTATCGCTATTTGTTTTGGTAAGTGAATAGCTTCTGGCAGTTCCACTATCAATTTATCATTTTCGACTGGTGTACCTTGCGATGTTATGTACCCCCTTATTTTCCAAAGTGCTCCTACATTGTGTGCCATCCCGTAAACATATCAGGAATCCGTATTTATTGTTATGCTTCTATCCTCGGCGAGATTGCATGCTGCAAATAGCGCACGTAGTTCTGCCTGTTATGCGGAATAATGTCGAGGTAGCTTACCACTTTCACTTTCAGAGCACACTACACATTCTGACAGTAATGACCCGCCTGCTGCTTTTGTTGATGAGCCATCCACAAAGACTATCATTTCGGGGTAATGCAGCAGGATGTCCTTTAAGTCTGTCCGGGAAGTAGCGGTTTTCGTCATTACTTCCTTGCAGTTATGTTCCTCCATCATCAGCGATCGGCATTAAGGACGCTATGTTCAGTGTTGGACATCTTTCGATGACCACAATATTTGCTTGAATTAACACTAGGTCATATGTCATCACTCTTACTGCTGATAGGTATTGCGTTTTTGCTTTTAGCAATACAGAACTTACACAGTGTGGTACTCACAGTACTAAAGGTGATGTCATCACAATCTGACTTGTAGTTTTTATAGCGTATGAGGCAGCAGCTACTGCCTGCAAACATGGTGAAAATCATTGCACCACAGGGTCTAGTTCCGTACTGTAATATGCTAATGGACACATTTTGTCACCGTGCTGCTGTGTTGGTACTGCTTGTGCAAATCCATCTCTCTCATGGGTATATAGATAAAATGTCTTGTCATAATCAGGTAAACCTAAGGCCGGTGTCATTGTCAGAGCTGCTTTGACCTTGCCAAACTATTCTTCTGCCTGTGTCAACTCCATCAGTTCCGGTGCTTTGTCCAGCATCATGTCTAACAGTGGTCTTACCAGTACTGCATAATCAGGTACCATCCATCCATCCATTGGGACCATACTCTATGCAGAGCATTTGGTGCTGCCTAAGCAGTCTCCTTGGCTAACGGACACAATCCTGGATGGGTCGCCACTCCGACACAGATCAAGTACCCATTGTCTACAATATCGAGCCATCCCCAAGAAACATCTCATTTCTTTCTTTGTTCTGGGTTTCGGAACATTCAGAATAGCCTGCACCCTGTCATTTGACAATCTTCTCGAGGTTCCACTCAATCCATACCCTAGGTAAGTTGCCTGGGTTTTGCACAGTTGTAATTTGGCCTTTGGTAGTTTATGGCCTTTGGCAGCTAGCGCTCTTAAAAAGGTTAATGTGTCCTTTTTGCAATTATCCTCTGATATTGAGCAAATCAGAAAATCATCTACATACTGTACCAAGGTAGACCCCTTCAGTCTTTACAGGCAAGATTTTTGTGTTGCACTTGCTGACAGTCTCTCTAATTACCCCCTGCTCAAGTAGTGCTGCGATTACTGGAGCGATTCCTTTTCTGGCCTTTTCACGTATAGAATATTGTTTGATACAGGGTAGGGGCTTGGTTTTATCCACCATAATATGCACTGTCTCTGCATCTTTTATCCTTCCTTATTTCATTTGGGTGTGTAGTCCATAATTCCTTGGGTACTTGTACCAACAAGTTCTCTTTCTCCACGATCGATAACATTTCTCGACATGGTAACTTATTTATCTGCTCAAAAACGACCATAGAATCCACTTGAGGCTGTTCCCACATGTACCCTTTGTTTCCTTCCATGCGATACAAATTTCTGCCCCATACCTGACAAACATACTATCTTGACAAACCCTTCAATTGTGTGATCAGCCCAATCTCCTTCGCTCTGTGTCCTTCTGCGAGAATTAATGTAATACGTGGTGTTATGTTCATCGGTTGGTGCATCAAGTCACGTTGTTGTGTAAATTTCACCTCCAACCGAATCTTACCCATCCAAAGATCAACAGTTTTGATATTGAATTCCATACTGAGCGCATTTTGTACTTCATTTGCAGAATAAACATCATAGTATGCTGTACAGTGTAGGGGTTTAACTAATTCTACCATATTTTCCACCATATTTTCATCGTGAGGTTCCAACCAAAGTTTTATATCGGGAATTGTTTTGAACTCTGCCAAATTCTGCTCAGTTATCTCTCTAACATTTCCTTCATGTATTTGCCACCAGTACATGACAGGCCCGACTGATCGTGATAGCATTTCTAAGGTTTCGGTTTCTTCGTTCTCTGGAATATTTATACACCCCATTTTCCAAGCATTTTACTGTACATCCCAAGCGACAAAGCAAATCACGTTCCAATAAATTTACAGGTGAATTTTCCGCAAGTAAGAAGGCATGATGCGCTTCTAAAGGTCCATATTCAACTGTCAGGTTTTGTGTTATCGGAATCTTTTCAATAATACCAGTTATTCCAACCACGTTTGCACACTCGTGTGATAAAGGTACGGTGGCCATAACGTCCTTTCTAATTGTCGAGCGGGAAGCTACCGTATCTATCAAAAATGAAACTTTTTTTTCCATTTACCTTTTAGATTTAAGGTCTTGGCTGAAGGGGTCGCTGTTAGTAATGATGATGTTGAGGTTAACCTGCTCTCGTTTTGTCAATACCGCTTTGTCTTGCTGTCTCACCTGCCAGTGTTCTCACATCCACTCTCTGCAAATTGAGAATCCCTGCCTGGTGTTTGGTGATGTGGGCAGTCTCTTTTCCAATGTCCAGCCTTCCCACATGTGTTATGTCCATTGCCGTTACACAAATAAAATGATTTTTCACCATCATAAGCGATTCAAATCGTTACTCATTCACATTAACTCATTCAAACATGTCATGCTAACCATGGTGATCAGATACATTGACCCATGGTTCATAGAGTTGGCATATACACAGCTGGAATTACTTATTTCCTAAAGACCATCAGAAATGCACTGGCAAACCACCTTGTGCAATCACCAGTTGTCATGTTTTTCGCCTGGCATCCTCACCTGCCGGCATTTGCTTACATACACATGCACAAACATCTGTGTATCTGCCTGCAGTCATTCACATAATGAGCGACCTGTACCTGCATGCTCCAACATGCAGTGCCCTCTGCCACATCTTCATAGCTTTTACCATCAATTTTAAATCAACCACAAATTCCTGCCACAATCGACTGCAAAAACTCAGACAATGATGCAATGATGCAACCAACCGTGTTGATACAATCCACCTATTGTTATGCTCAAATAATTGTCCTTTTTACATGTTGATCACAGTGCACTTTGCCATCAACAAACAAAAAGCAAACAATTCATTCAGGTTCAATCCTGCAACCAGTTTCTCACGAGCAGCCCCCATCTTTTTTCCCTTATCAGGGAAATCTCACACAGAGCCTGGCAAACAGGCAAATTCACAGCAGGGCATTTTCTTCAGTGTACGCAAACAGCTGTTACTTACATTTCTCCATTTAGGTGTAGATTCATTCTTTTTCCTTTTCTCGAAACCAAACTAAAACTATACATTCTCTTTAAATAAGATCTTACAATTCCAACAATCTCTCCACTGCATCCAGCATGATGATCTCACCCGTTCATGCTACATCTGAAGGTCAATCGTCCTAGCAGCCTACTTTGCATAGCCAGGCAAAAGATCGCGCGTGCATCTTCGCTCCGCACTCGAGCTTCGTGTAGATTTCATTTTAATTCTCTCACATTTGTAACCACAATACAACTGCATATGTGTTCAACACACATGTACTCACATGCATTGAAACGTTGCATGCACATTATTTCAGAACAGTGACTCAATATAAACACCTCACAAGAAATCACTTTTGTTCCATACGCGATGAAGTAAATAATTCTGGTGTTAATTCGATACTGGTTTTCACATCCTTTGTTCATTCATCGGACACGCTCTCAGCTTCCATCTCAGCTGGTTTATTTTCTTCAATTATTTTTCACATCTTCATCTCTACTGTATGGATTGCAGCGGCCTTAAAGGTCGCATTCACTTTCGTACCTCCATTCTCTCTCGCTGCTGGCGCTGTTATCTGAATATTTTCTCCCATATTTCCTGTGGAGGAGGAGAGATGTTGCTGGTAACATTTTCTTTACTTCTTTAAGGGTAGCTTGTGCATCTTTTTAAACTCCCATTTATGCTCACACACTTCGCCTGCTCCTCTCTTTTAAGGCTCTCTTCGGCCCACCATTAAAGATTTTCCTATCGACTGGTTTTCGAGTCATTTGTTTTCTCTCTCTCTCTGCTCTCTCTCTCTCTCTCTCTCTCTCTCTCTCTCTCTCTCTCTCTCTCTCTCTCTTCCTCTTCTCTCTCTCTCTCTCTCCTTCCTCTCTCCTCTCTCTCTCCTCTCTCTCTCTCTCTCTGTTTTTCTCTCCTTCTCAAGTTTTCAATTCTGTCTTGATGAAATATTTGCTTTTTCTTTCTGTCTGGTCCACAACCTCACATCTTTTGAAGTTCTCGACCCAAAGGTCTCATTCATATATTCGGCATTTGACCCACGAGGAGCGGGCACATTGCCACCCCCATGCTTTTTGATGCTGATTTCCATAACTGTACTTCTAAATCGCTTTGAGCACTCGGCAGCGCTCTTCTTTCTTTTCAGCGATTTCTTTCCTTGCGCCTATCCGCCCTCTTGACTCGGCGACTCTAATCCAATACGCAGTGCCTCTACGCTGTTTAACACAACTTAGCAAACTCATCTGCGCAACGCCTCCATCCTCCAACTTGTGACTTGGATGTAAATAGAGGATGTAAAGGGTAATTTTGGAGCATGTCACATGGGAGAAGGATCTGGGGGTGGTAATATATATGGGAGGTAAGCAGGCAGCACAGTTCCAGGCTGCTCTATCTAATGCAAATGGGGTTTTAGGTTGTATTTGGAGGGGCTCATTGATAAATCAAAAGAGGTGGTGTTAACATTGTACAGCAATTTAGTGAGGGACACATCGAGAATATTGTGTGCCGTTTTGGTCACCACAACTCAGGAAAGACGCCGATACCACAGAGCGGGTTCAGCGCAGGGCTCCTAGATTGATTCAGGGCCTCGCTAGACTTCGCTATTAGGAGAGGCTGAAAGAGACAGGGCTTTATTCACTAGAAAGGAGGTGGTTACGCGGAGATACAATAGAGATGTTTAAGATGTTGAATAATTCATCTGCATTTATTTTATCTATACCTTTCATTAGAATACACAGTGATAGGACCAGGGGCCATAGCCTGAGAGTAAAGTAGAGGAGGGTTAAGACTGTACTAAGGCAGGGGACTTTTACTCAGAGAGTAGTTGATGCATGGAATGGCCTCCCTGGAAAGGTAGTGGCAGCAGAAACAGTCGATAAGTTTAAATTAGAATTACATAGCTACCTGGAAGTTATGGAGATAGAGGGGTATAGGGATGTTGACCGGACTTTTAGGTAATTTGAGCATTGATGGGTGATTGTGTGCATGTGCACGAAGTCCTGTTGGTGGGGGGTCTCAAGGGGTGTTGTGTGGTTGATGTGTGTTTTTAACCAAGCCTGTGCCCCTCCCCTGAGGAGGAAAAAAAACAACAAAAAACACACACTACAAAAACTTAACAACGAAAAAAAATTACATACACACAAAAACCCACACAAACACTATTAAAAAAATAATAGATTTTGCATTTTCTTTGGATGTGGTGTTTATGTCGTGCATGCATGATGAGCTGAATGGCCTCAACTTGTGTCTGATTTCCTTGCATCTAACTAGGGATGGCAATTTCGTTATGATGAGACAAATCTTCGTCGAGTTTTGGTGAAAATGTTGAAATGTCTACAATTAGGTCATGACTAAATGGGTCAAGGAAAAAAATGGTGTCATCCTCTCACACTTTGTATTCCCATGATTGAGGTAAAATTCCATTCCGAAAGTCCTCGGACATTGCCAGTAAAAAGGGAGAAAACCCTAAATGGTAGTTTACTACTCTTAGGGAAGCAATACCTTGACCTTTAACCCAGAGGGGTATGGTGTAAATTAATTTCACATGCGACTTGCTCTCGCCTATCTATGGAGGACAATTTCTTTCCAATCTGACAAACCTTTGTCAAGTTTTGGAGAAAAATATTTTTTTCTCTGTAGTTAACCTTAAAATTAGGTTGAGGTCAAAATTTGTTATTTCAAACCCACATACAGTACTTTTTGTTCCCATTATTAGCTCCCGTCGAACTTAGTCCAAAACAGGGGCTTATGGATTTGGTCTCAATTTTCGCCTCCGTGCATCTGTAACCATATCTCTGACATGTAATAGACAGATTTTATTTGTACTTGGCAAAAAGACAACACATGATTGTATACATATGCACTTCATTTTGTTTCACGATGCAATCAAAGATGGCTGAGTGGCGGCCATTTTAGTTGTAAAAAAAAACAAACCCCGATGTTGACACTTCCTCAACCATTTCTCTAACATGCAATTACCAACGTTGTTCAAACCTAGCACACAGATAAGGAATGATGGCTTCATTATATGCATGTAATTTTTTTTTTTGAGATCTGATCCAAGATGGCCAACTGGCAGACATTTTCTTCCTTAAATGTGTCCCAACCATTTCTCATCATGCATGGTCCTATTTTGTTCAAACATGGCACAATCATAGTACGTGATGGCATGCACGTGCAGCACACTTTATTTTTTGTTCTTATCAAAGATGGCTGACTTGTAGACTGGCAGCCATTTTCGATGTAAAAAAAAAGTGTTATCGAACACATCCTCAACCATTTCTCAGACATGCATTTACTGATGTTGTTCAAACTTGGCATACAGCTAATGAATGATAGCTTACAAATGCACATCATTTTTTTTCTCTTCAGATCAGATCCAAGATGGCGCAGTGGCGGCCATTTTAGTTGTAGAAAAACCCGAAGTTGAACACGTCCTCAACCATTTCTCGGACATGAATTTACCGATGTTTTTCAAACTTGGCAAAAAGATAAGGAATGATGACTTACGTAAGCACATTATTTTATTTTCTAAATCAGATCCATGATGACCAACTGGCGGCCATTTCCTTACTTAAATGTGTCCCCAACCATTTCTCAGACATGCATGGTCCGATTTTGTTCAAACTTGGCATAATCATAGTACATGACGGCATACACGTGCAACTCACTTTATTTTGCAATCTGATCAAAGATGGAAAACTGGTAGACTGGCAGACATTTTAATTGTACATAAATATGGGCGAGCCCTTTAACTCCGTACAGCAAAATTATTAAAACAACGGGGGCTATGACATTTTATGTCTTTTTACTTGTTGAATTAAAATTTAATTCTGAAAGTCCCTTCTGGATCGAGATACAATTCGGAAATTGGTTGTAAAGGAAGAAAAAAAACCTAAATGGTGGATTAGTATTCCAAGGGTTTAGGAAACTCTGAGGTCAATATTTGAGCTGTTATACAGAAGGATCTGGGGGTGTATATATGGGGTGGGGGGGGGGGTGAGGGAAGGATAAATAGGTGTAAGGTGCTAAACCTTGGATAGAGATGTTGAGGAGAATGAAGGGTGGAGAGAAAGCAAGTGCTGGAGAGTGGTTCAGCAGAATAGACACTGGCAGGACAAGATTCCACAGTTTAAGAGTGGAGAAGAGGAGATGCGATACTAGTAAGGGAGGTGTCTTTCACTCAAAGAGTATTTAATGCATTGAATGGTTGCCTGGAAAGGTACTGATAGTAGAAACAGTAGATAGATTTATATTTGAGTTTTATAGGCACCCGTGAGTGTTGGGGATGGAAGGGTACGTGGACATTGCCAGGTATGGTGAGTATCTGAGGTACAGATAAGTGATTGGATACCTGTGTAGTGATTGCGATGTCTGTGAGAGGGTTATGTCAAAAGGTGAATGTGATGTGACGTATTTGTTCATTCCTCACATACAACCCTCTTCATCTGGTGTCCCCACCGTTCAAAAAAATAAAATATGTATTACCTGGGAATATCTGGGCTTGCCCCATGGTTTTCACCCCACTCCTCCACCCTCTCCCTCCCTCCATAATATTATGTTTATAAATATTACATTGAATTAATGTGATGTAGATGTAACACAAGCAATCCTCTGAGCCAGATGCAAAAAACTCACATGAATGCATTCAATGGGGCTTTTAGACCTGGGATTTGTAAGGCAGTTATTGTTGTAAAAAACAACAAAGTTTTTTTTTTTGGTATTAATTTACACGTGCTATTTTTAATTAAATTCACTGGAAAAAAATTATGCAAATTAGGTCCTAATCATTGCTAAATATACCTCGGGTCCAATGGACCCATCAAATGCATTCTCGGGGTGGCATTATGAATTCAACTTTTCCCTCGAACCTGAATGAATATAAAAAAGAAGAAAAAACCAGGAATAATCGTTACCACCTTTTAGGAGCATTCATAAAAGTTCATTCAAATAACCATTTGTATAACAAAATGAGAGCACAACAAACATCATGCTGGGTCCAAAAGACCCATCAAATGCATCCTAGGGAATGGGCCAAATGTCCGACTCTGTTTAAATTCCATGTAATGTTTTGGATCTTATTGGGATTTGTTGTTGTTATCATTCTAAGTTATAATTGTTTATCTTTATTTCAGATCACAGAAGACTTCTTCGTTTACTCTCTGTGTAAACATGGCTGATGAGGATGAAACAAACGAGGGTGTGAATGTGAACCTGTTGATAGAAAACAGAACAAACATCGTCGAGGCATTGAGTTACAGTCCTCACAAAACTTTTGATGAAGCGATAGCAAAGGGAGTTCTCAGCAGAGAAGATTATAACGAACTCGCAGGTGAAAAATCCGATACAAGCAGGGTCCGGAGATGCCTGGATATCGTGGACGGAAAAGGTGAAGTGTGTGCGACGAAGTTTCTGGATATCCTTTACAACCTTCGAGACTTATACCCTCGTCTGGGACCCTGGATCACGGATGATCCACAAAGGGAAGAAGCACATTGTCTAGAAAGGGAAGAAGCAGATGATCCAGGAAGTGAAGAGGAATCTGTTCATGGTAAGTACTTGAGTTTACATTTCTGGATATTACAATAAAACATTTAAATCAAAATATTCCTAATCTGACTCACTGTACACCACGTGGGATTCTATTCTGATATAAATATATCTTGGTGTTTGTTATTTATGTTATTTCAGAGGCAGAAATAATTCTCCGCGATTTACGAGATGAAGATCTTCCCTTCTTTTTGAAAATCGCGAAATCTTCGTTGTTCGAAGGGTTTTTGAAGGACTTTCCAAGTCTGTGTGATGCAGTCAGAAAAGCTCAGTTGTTGCCAAAGTTCACGTTGAAGGTAAATTGAAGAAAATATTTGCCAATTGATTAAGGAAATTGATTATTTTACGATTATTAGTAATTTTTAATTATGCAATTAATTAATCAATTATTTCACACTGCTCCATCCCCAATCCATCTCCATATGCTGCACGGCGGCATCACCAGGCAGGCGCCCTGGCAATGCCATGCACTAGAAGATTTGTTATTTATTTATTTAGCATGGGGGCAGTGTACTTTCTTCCTGTACTTGTTTTATTTAAACATTTTTTTTGGTGGTGAGGCTAAAATGAGGTGAGGAATGTTTGGAGATGAGGTGAAATGTTTAAGGATTGCAAAGGAAGGACAAAATGGTGGTGTTTGGTGTTGATAGTAAAACCCGAAGGTTATTTAATTGATCGATATCCACCAGTCAGGTGAGTAAACGGGCAGATAAATTAATTCCAAACTTGAGTTTATTTGAAAGTTGAAGCACAAGTGATACACACAGCACTCCAACAAGCACTGTACACAACCAAGCATTTTGCCCTTCACTCGGATTTACTATTTATTTCTACAAGGAGCAGCAACATAAGTGAACAACAAATTTGGCTATAAAGGCAAACAACAGATCTACTAGGAGCACAACATCCACCCCTCAAACCCTCCACTACTATCTACTGTAATAACCTCCGCCATCGAAGATCGGAGGTTACTGTTTTCACCCCTTTCTGTTTGTTTGTTTGTTTGTGAACAGTATTACGGAAAAACTCCTCGACGGATTTCGACGAAACTTTGGAGGATTAGGTATGGTCCAAGATCATGCCATTAGATTTTGGACTTGGTCCAAAATCAATATGGCCGCTATGGCGGCCATTTTGAAAAAAAAATTGAATTTTTTTTTTTTTGCATTTCTACATGTTTTAAGTGATTTCCAACCCCCCCCCCCCAAAAAAAAAATTGTTGGAAGAAAAAAAATTTTGCAACTTTTTTAACAAAATTTCGATTTTTTTTTTTTTTTTGCATTCTACATGTTATAAGTGATTTCCAACAAAAAACATGCCAAAATTATAATTGCGGCTGATTTTGGAACTTCAGGTGGATATTACCCACGTAAATCAATACCTAGTCAGTATTGGCGGCGGAGGTTTTGCACTCTACCGAGTGCTCCCCCTCTAGTTACTCAAAGGTTCTATAGCTGGAGGTAACCTGAAATTCCAGGAATCTCTTGATCTTTTGCTGGGTGCATCTCGAGGAAGCTTCATTGCCTCCGTACCCTGAAAGTTGGAGGGGGTGGGGAGTTGACCCCCAGGTGCAAGACCTTTTGATCCTGGAGGCCTTTGCAGCCTGGATACCCATGCGGTGGCTGGCCAGGCTCAAACTAGGTGCCAGTGTATTGAGGGGGAGGGAGTAGTTCCTCACCTCATCCTCTTGCGGAAATGGGATGTGGGGGGGGGGGGGTTCAGCTCAGCCCGTCTTGTGGTGGCACTGGGTGGACTTCATGGTCTGGCTCATGCTATTGTCTCACTACAACACAGAAAACTTATCACTTTTTTACTCGACTCACCCCTCAGAACAAACATTACACAGTCAGATATAACCAAAATTAATTACATCTCAAATAATCAACATGCAAGCACCTCTATATTTATCAGTGAGATGACAATGGTCTCTTTATTTTGGACCTTCACTAATTTTCTCCTCACAAATATGACAGACAGCCTGTGGCTGCCTAAATTATCTTTTCCATTTTTTTGTTAATGACATTGGAAAAAGAATATTCGATTATGTATGGTTATGAGAAAAACCTATAAACCAGTCGTTTCACAAACTCTTGGGAGGCATCTTCTCCTCTGTAAAGTTCTAACTTGTATGCATCACCAACAGATGATTTAATTTAATAACAAAAACCACAAGGAGTATGTTTTTGATATTTATTTGTGAATGATTTATTTGGATTTGGAGAAACAGTATCTATCTTTCTAATCGTTCTTTTGTATGAAGGGAGTTGAGACATCTCTTCCAAGGATATGTTTTACCATTCCTATTGTTTAGTTGTGATTTAGTTAATCTTGATAAATTTTTGATGTTAGCCAAAGGTGATTTTTCTTTCGAAGCAAAATAGAGAAGGTAAATGTGTTTTATCATTTTTATCGTTGTTTGAAAATTTTAGTATCTGAACTTGTTTGTATCCGTTCTTTCTTTCGAGTGCTGTCTTATGGCTGCTGGTTGCATCATTGGTTCGGGACATGGCTATGTCACTGATGCAGTATCTCTATTACCAGTTCACTGGTACTCATTTTGCCGACCTCAGCAGGATGACAGGCTGAGTCAACCCTACCTGGTATTAATTCAGCACCAACAGAGCTCGAACTCAGGAACTGTAGGTTACATGCCAGTACCACTAAGCCAACACCAGGCTTGTTTGTATTCGTTAATCCACATACATTAACAGATTATTCATTTTCTCAAATTTAGCAATATCTTTCAATGACCTTGGAAACTTTAAATCTTTAACATTTAGTGTATTCTCATATTTCTTATAATGAGATGCTCTTTCTGGTTTCCATTGTGTAAGATGTAGGTGAGCCAGAACAGACCATAGAAAGCATTTATTTTCATTGTTTTGAATTTTTACAACCGCCTTTTAAAGCTTTATCTCTTTTGGTAAATCAATGGAGGAAGAAGCATTTAGAGAGTCTACTTTTAAGATGTGTATATCCAAAAAGATATTTTTTTTTTCAATAACGAATCCACTACCTTCCACATTGTCATTAACATTTTCTTCACATCTCAGAAGTTTATCATATACATCCCAATCTAAGAAAAATTGGAATGATGTGATAAAGTGAAGGTTTGTTCTCATGTAGGGAGTTTCTTCACCACCTTCTCTTGTCATTTTTATTTTTACTTCCATATCAAACTTAAAGTATTGATTTCACTCTGTTTTTTTTTATTAGAATTTCAATTATTGGTTTAACCATAAAAATTGTTTCAATGATTAATGTTGGTGTTGGTTCTTTTAAGAGAAATAATCTTATTTTTATATGACCTTTAAATGCTTCATCAATATTTTCAATAGAGTAACCAAGTATCCCCTCTTCATTCTTCTTGTGTTTTGTGTTTTAAGTTATCTATAATAATGTCCTTTCAGAAGATCACTATTACATGTATCACATTGCACATATTTTAAAGATATTCCTTCAACAGATCCTTTATGTTTTTGTGTTTGAAGGTGTCTACTATAATTTTTTCAAAAAATATTTATATTATAGACAATGTGTTGTATTCACCATATTTATATAGCAGAAATCCACTTAAAATAAAATTTTCTTGATGAAAATCTTGTGGTAATTTAAAGACACTTTCTGTTTAAAATAAAAAATATTTTACTCATTAAATATGGTTAAAACTTCTAAACAAACAAAACATGAATTTCATTCCATTACATCAGAAACTACTTTACATCAGAAGCTACATTGAAAAATATGTGAAAGATGTAAAATTAAATAAAAACAGTTCTAATAATTATTGGATGAGAATGAGAATGAATAATAATTATAACTCAACAATTTTCTTTTCAGGGAAAGCCTCTTTGTTTTCTTCAAAAACATCACTTAATTATTCTCCTTCATTATGAATAATGTTAATAAATGTTTCTCCTCTCCTTTTAGCAATATATTTAAAACTGGAGAAGGCAATGAAACAAATTCAAATAATAGGATCAAAAACTCTTATGAATGAAGCATGAGAAAGAGAAGACACAACTCTTTGGAATAATCAAAATAAAATTTGTTTTTATATTGATAATCTAAAAGATGTAGAATATTGGGTTAGTAATCCTGAAGGAAATTCATACAAAGGTAAACATAATGAAACTGAGTTTGGGGAATTGAATGATGTTAATATATCAGGAGAAATGTTTTTTTGTTCAATCGTTGTCAAAACTCATTTTAAAATAACCTTTACTGTTAAAAAAACAAAATAGTTGATTCTTTTAACACAAATAGATATATAGATATAGATGGTGTTTCAATAAATTATGAATCAAGATTTTTTAAATTAATAAATGAGTCATTATAGAGCCAAAGATTTTAAAGATTGTGATAGTGATGATAGTATCTCTGTTGAAACAGAAGACAATTATGATACTGAGAATTTGTGTTCAAATGATAGTTATGAAAGTAGTTTTACAGATGATTATGAGAGTACTGATTATAGTGAAGATGAATTTTTATTTAAAGTTAAAGTTATTCTGCATAAATATCTGAAAAGAAAAATCGTTTGGATGAAGTTTCAGAAAGAAAAGATAAAACCATCCACAATATGCAAGGAGAAATTTGTATTTTTTTCAACAACCCTAAAGATGTAAATCCAGATGAAATAAAGGATGTTAATATATCAGGTGAAATGACATTTCGTTCATAGTAGTTAAGGACATTTTAAATTACCTTTAATATAAAAAATGTTATAGTTGAATCTGTTAATGAAAAAAAGTATAAGATGTAGATGGTAATGTTTTTTTTCTACTAATTAAATATGAGTCATTATTCAAGTGAAATTTTGAAGATGATGAGAGTGATGATAGTATCCTGTTGGAACAGAAGACAGTATGATACTGAGAGTTTTGTATTCAAACAATAGTTATGAAAGTAGTTTTATAGATGATTGTGAAAGCACCAATGAAAGTACCGAAGAAGAATTTTATTTGAAGTAAAGTTTTACTTTATAAATATGAATAGTATACTAGATATTGAGCCTCCCTGATTCTCCAGATGACAAATTTGAGAATTGTCCTGCATGTGATAGAGTGGGATTAAATACAGTCAGAAGCCCATAAACAATGTATATTATGTGATTATCTTCTAATTAATGAAAAAAAAATATATAAAAAGGAACATAACTGTTTCAAAATTACATCAAAAATGAATTACTTTACAAGATTAATAAAATTAATGAATGTTAAGTATGAGGGTGATAATACACCTTATTTTTTTTAACAATAGAAGTGACTGAACAAATGAGGGTAATGTTTTATGGATTGATGTTATTTATTATTCATGATTGTCATTTTCAGGGACATATTAACACAATATATTGTTCAAATATAATAATGGGTTATCTTGAAATTAAACCTGAACTCAGGTGAAAACATAGTTTCTAAAAAAGCTGATAAAAATTTAAATAATTTATTTGAAAAATATATAAATGAATGATTTTTTTTTTTACCCATTGAGGAAAATATGATGAAATTTAACAACCATAAAAATCTTCCAAATTAATTAAGATGTCTAATAGTTGGTTCAAGTGGATGTGGAAAAACCTGTCTGCTTTTGAAGATGATCCTTACTCCCAACTTTTTAGATTATGATAATTTAATAATTTTCACAAAGTCAAGCCTTCAACTCGAGTATCAACTACTCTCATAGAGTTTTAATGCAGGTCTTCAAAAATAAGACATAATTGGTTGATATAAACTTCAAAAATAATGAAATGATGACAACATTGAAGATATAACACAACTATTTTGTGATACACAGAAATGTAAAAAGAAACCAAAACCTATAACTTGTATTCCTAGTGATAATACATATGATATACCTTCACCACAACACTTGGATAAATCAAAAAAGAATCTCATCATCTTTGATGATTGTGTTAATATGAGGAACCAAATGGTTATGGATAGCTACGACACAGGAGGGAGACATTCTTCTTATAATTGTTTTTATCTTAGTCAATCTTACTTCAACTCCCTCATTGCTCGATAAGAAATATTGCCAATACTTTTGTTTTATTCAAGTTAAATTCAAATGATATAAATAAATTTTTGGAGAGACAATTGTTCTGTATTATGTAGTAAAAAGGAATTTGAGGAGTATATGAAGCACATGACTAGAAAATTTCAATATATTGTTGTGAAACAAGATGTGACACTAAAGGGTGTTTTTCAAAAAATATATGGATGTGAAAGAACAAGGAAGAAGGTTTAAGGAGCAGCAAGAGTTGGTTTCAAAAGTTGTAAAACAACAGGAAGACATGAAGAAGAAAGGTACACAGAAACTAATGAGTGAAGAAGCATTTGAAAGAAAATTAGTTACATTTTTTGAACCACTTATAAAAACTTCCCAACAAAAAAAGATAGATGTTTCGACAGTTCCTGTGATATAATGCACTCCTAAATAACTTCAAATGATAAAAGATTTTAGTCAAACGATGGAGCAAGAACTAGAATATATAAGAAAATTAGAATATGATAATGAAGGATTATTTCAACTGGAAGAGATAAATCAAACCCCCTGATTATATTGTGAATGCTCTCCAAAACAATGAATATTCAACAGATTCAAAAACCAAAGCAGGTCTCATTCCAACAGAACAACTATCAATATTCTATCTTGTTAAAGAAAAGGGGTTGATATTTAATGATTAATTCAGGTTCTTAGGTTCTGCCCGACCACCTGTTAAATTAACTCCGAGATCAATGTTTTTTCAAAGCAAAGATGGATATTACATTTTAGCCAAGAATCGACTTTCAGATTATTTCAATGAACCGTTGAATATGGGAAATGAAGATGATAGAGTATATATTCCTTTAGTAAACTAATTTGATTATGGGGTTTATGTTGCTTGGATAAAAAAAACAAGGAATGAGAAGGAGAAACACATTATTAAGGCTTTTGAGCAGGCTTGGTTCAGGTGTTAGTTTTCTTCCAAATGAGCATTCACAATTAGTTGATACACTGTTATTGCTGTTAAGTAGTAAGAAGGCTGGAAACAACATTTTTTTTTTCAATGAAGCATCAGCCATTTTAGACAATTAATGAATATTAAAATAATTCATAAATGTTATTTCAAAGATATTTTATCCCATATTTAATAAGATGAGAAGCACAATTGTTAGTTTTATTTTCACAACGAGTGATCACACAGCTTCTTTCCTTTACCCACTACAACTTTATCCAACAAAAATTATGAGGCTTCTGTTTTGTCTCTGGAAACTTATAATACCCTTGTTAATATCAAAGAGAAAAATGACAAGTTTAGTTATAATCTGGGAAGCAGATGCAAAACTATAACAGTTCCATCTGGAGCATATGAGATTTCTCAAATATCTTCCAAAATTGCTGCCCTGAGGAAAGAACAAGGTGATGAACCAAAAAATGTTATAGATTCAAAAACGTACTTCAAAATCAACCATTGAACTTAAAAATAATTATAATGTTGATTTCACAATTGATAATTCATTTAGAGAGTTATTGGGTTTCTCCTCAAAAAAGATTGAAATAAATGGACTTTTTTTACAGTGATAATGTCATTCAAATATCCTCAGGTATAAATTCAGTTTTACTTCACTGTGATTTGACTGATGGTGCTTATAACGATGGAATAAGAACAAATACAACATTTTAATTCAACGCACACTCAACCCCAATTGGTTATCAATTTAATATGGAACCAAGAAAAAAAATCTGATTTATCTACGCATTTCAGGAAAAACCAGATACAGCATAAATTTTAGGTGAACCGATCAAGATAATCATATGATTTCCTTCAATGGAGAAATTTTATCTATCAGAATTCACTGACATGAAGTTTTCCAATAAATAAATACAATTTTTATTGGAAGGAAACATGAGTTGGGAAAATGTATAATAATTATAGGGGATGGGATGTTCCTTTCCCCATACTATAAGGGTGAAGGAATGTATCTTGGTGGAGGATATGATGGAAACCAAAATGGCAATTTGGTGAAGGACATCAATTTAGAAACAAAGGAGATGGGATAATTGATACTCTAATGGGTATAGGTTCAACTATTCTTAATCATAAAGACCTAATAGGTTTAACCGCTTCTGCCGTAGGAAATATAGTGGGTGCTGTAAAGAGTAGTGGGTGGGAAGTAGCGTGGGAAATATAGTGGGTGGGATGCCCAAAAGGAATCCCATAAATTACAAGCAATAATATAAATTGAGAAAGACAAAACTCAATTGTCTCCCTAAGAATGACAGAAAATAATTCAAATACTTGGATCAAAAGGTTTCAAAAGTTTTAATATTTTTTTCCTCAATAAATACAAGTATCGAAGCAATTGATAGTATCTATGATTTTGATGATACCTTGGTCATCTCAAACTCTACTAAAAAAAGAAGACTACTTCAATGTAAATGCTATAACAGGAACAGAATGGAACAAAAAGCTTTGAAATAAATAATCAACAAATTTATTTGAATCGAGCTGATAGTTTCCTATTGTGTACATTTACATTCACTAAGGCTGGGAATAAAACAAACACTACACTCATAAATGATTTCTTGTTGAAAATGTTTGAGAGTGTTTATTTGTATATTGGTACACAAGAAGTTGAAGCAGTTGATTCTGTCTCTGCTACATCTGAAATGATGAAATTTACACTATATTCATTTAGTGATAGAAGGGGTAAGGGGGCTGTCGAAGGTTTTATTCCTGATGTGGCAATGGGAACAAATGCAGACACTAGTTATAATCAAAGAAAGGCAATGCATAATGATGATACAAAGCAGGAAATAGTTTTACTGGGGCAGTTCCTCTAAAAGGTATATTTGGATTTTGTGATTATGATAAAGTTTTGTATGGACTTGAAATTAGATTTCAACTACAAAGGAATGATAATGAAAATAGATTGCTTTTTGGTGCTTAGAATAAATTTGTTATTGATGAAATGGCTTGGGATTTCAGTGAATATACTCCTAACCTTAAAACAGAAGATATGTTGAATAGAAGACTTAACTCAAAGAAACCACTAAATGTATCATACGTTAAACTAAACCAAACCACTTACACATGGAATTTGGGTGTTTTACAAGGAAAGGCATGATACCTATGGCTCATTTTTAAGAAACCAGATGGAGATACTGCTACTGTTAAGAATAATGCATTGAATGATAATGCTAAGGTGAAACAACTTTGCATTTCTCTGGATGAAACATTTTATCCATGAGACAGATTGGAAATTAATTGGGATAAAAACGATTATGCTGAAACCGACAAGTCTTACCAAGAGGTATGTGAAAGCCATGGTAATAAAGAACCCATTTTTGTTATGGTTGCTTTTAAATGCCTACACACAATCTATGCGATTGACCTGACTACTCAAAAGGAAATTATAAAGTCTAATAGAATAGATACTTTCCTATACATTGAAAGAGGAGATAGTGAGGAAGTTGATACATATTGTTTGCTTTTGAAAGAAACAGAATTACAGATCAATATTCAATACAGATAATTGTGTTATGATTTGTCTCACATAATTTTTGATAGATAAATGAGAAGTAAAGTGCCAACTGGGGTATATGTTAATCAAATGAATTTTAATAAACTATCATCTTATATTCCAAATCAAAAGCCTTGTACAATCAACGATGATATAATTCAGTGAAAAGGAGCAGTGGGAATTGATGTTTTGCTCACAAGAGAACAGGTGAAAATCTTGAACGATACTGGCTCACTTCAAATTAAAATGTCAGAACCAATGTTGAAGAAATATTCAATAAGAGAGATGAGTGGAGGATATCTCCCATTTCTAATTCCTTTATTTGCTGGTATAAGTGCAGCAGGAGCATTGAAATGCAGTATTTCAGCAGCGGAAAAAACTTCCAATGAAAAGAAGGCTCAAAAACAGGCTCAAAAAGAGTTGGAAAGACCTAACAAAGACTTGGAGAAACAAATTAGGGGAAGTGGTGTAATTGTAAATTTTGCTGTAAAACTTGAAAGCCTACCTGATAAGGCAAGAATGTTAGTTGGAGACATGCTTTCTTCTGTCTCACAAGTGAGTGTAAAATTAGCGAAAAGGGGTAATGGTTTATATCTTTCTCATAAATCACAAATAAATGAGCTTTGATGAGTGGTTTAAATAATTTGGAAAGAATACAACATCAAATGTAGAACTTGCCAAATATTGCAAAAAATTAAAAATTGATAATGTGGGTATTTGTTTGAGAGATGAATTAACAAACTTGTCTAAATATACAAAGAATATTATTATGAATTTAGAAGACAATAATGGAAATGATTCTCATGGGCATTGTATTTATAATAACAAAGACAAATATTATTTTGATAGTTATGGTCTTCCACCACCTGTTGAAGTACTAAAATTCTTACAGAATGGTGTTTACCAAACATTTAAAGTCCAATAATTAAATTCCAAATGTTGTGGTCAATTATGTCTACATGTGTTATTTAAACTCAACTCAACAATAATAATAAAAAAATTATGAAGTTATTTTTAATCTAATATAAATGACATGTTGGAATAGATGGTTCTTCCTTTGTTCTCACCCCAGAGTTAGATATTGATTTGTCAAATTATTTTAGAAAAGCACAGGCTGAACAACAGAAATATAGTATAACAAAAAGTATTAATAAGAAAAATGCTTATAAATTAGTATATTATCCAAGCCCTTCAGATGTGAATGACGGTGACATTAAGTAATTTATCACAATATATACCCTTAAATAAAACAGCTGTTTATTCCAAAGACACACAAGTGTTGAATTTATCTCACGGTCACACAGAATTCACAGTTCCAGTTAAAAAAATTAATTTTAAAAAGAAGGACATCGAGTTTTTATGAGAATAGAACCATGGGGATATGATATGAATGATTTAGGGTATAATTGGTCTTTCAAAATGAACCTACAAGACTTAAAATAATTTAATTAGCCTCATAAAGAAGAATTATCCACTTTGTGGGGATAATGAGTTTTGTGGACAAAACACAAAGAACAGGATTTTTTATCGTGAGGGAATACAAACTGATTCAACAATCGGAAGATGGGGAGGTACTACCTGTCATCATATGAATCTATCATATATTTCTAATACATAAATGACAACAAGGAGGCTTCAGGAAAAATTGTCATTTCTGTATCCAAGCATACCCACAAGAAAAGGGTATTTGGTATTTTAATAAATATGTTCTACAACAAAAGAATTGGGGGTTTTCAATAAAAGATTGGTTTTATACTGATGTTAATAAATCAACAAGTTTGGATTTAACTAAAATGTTAATTAATGAAAAGATTTTAAAGTTGATAAAATATAAAGCTCTTTTAGAAATTCAAAAGAAATTTTGTTGGCTTCCTGGAGGAAAAAAAAATATTTGGGATACAGGAATATCAAGAAATGCAGATGAATATATGTATGATATTCTATGGGGAGATGGTTCAGGGGCAGCAAGGGATGACGAAGGAGTTGAAGGAGAAAATGAGGCAAGGGAGAAGGAGGAGAGTGAGAAAAAGGAGAGGGAGAAGAGAGAGAACTAATAAATATAGAAATCTAGAAACCATTGAAATAAAAAAAAACATTGGAAGCGTTACATAAAATAAATCAATCTCAATGCACTGAGGAGGAAAATAAAGAATTAACAAGTCTATTAAAATATATGGGTCAAGAATATCAACATCATTTTCAGGGAGTAGATTCAAATGAGAAAGTGGATATAAAGAAGAGAAAGAAGGACAGATTATATTTATGATGTTGGTGTTATTGACTTTAAAGTTTTACAACTTTTTTTTCCCTAAATAAATGGAGGAAAGAGTCAAGTCATTTCTAAGGATTATTTATGTTTTAAAAATTAAAATTCAAATGTAGGTGTTGGAAACAAAAAAGGTTTTCACACTCTGTACGAATTTTTCTCATAAATCAATACAATGACAATTTATTGTCTCAAATGTAAAAATAACACCAATACTAAACGTATCTCAAATATTAGAGTTATCCAAAAAGTGGTTTGGTATGTGGTTCTAAAAAGAGTAAATTAATGTCGAAGCATAAAAGTGGGGGAGATATACAAAAGTTTTTATCAGGAAGTAAATTGAAAACAACTGGAATACCAGGGGAATTACATCTACCAGGGTATTTTTTTCTGTGGTCCAGGAACAAACTTGGATAAATGATTACATGAGGCTAACAATCTTAAACCTTAGTCTAAACCTATAAATCAGGTTGACGAAGTGTGTATGAAGCATGATATTGATTATGGAAATAGCACCATATTGGACGAAAAACACAAAGCCAATAGAGAAATGGTGTATAATTTGTCTAAAAATGAAATCCAACACTGAGAGAAAAAGTTGATAGGTTCATCATGAAGAAGATGATAGGTGCTAAATTATGACTTGGGCTTGGAAATTCAAAAAACTTATAGGCTCGAATGATGTTAAGACTGAAGAGCTTTTATCTGATGAATTACAGAAACCAATAATCACAGTTTAGAAACAAGGTTTATTCCAAAGGAGTTGATTACTTCTGTTCCACTGCACTTATAAATGATAAGGGATACAAGTATTCTCTAACTGTTATTGATTTGAGGAGTAGATATGCATGGGTTGTTTCTTTGAAAAAACTAAAGAGGTAATACTCTTATGTTATCCTTCCAACAGATATTTAATAAATTGCAGAGTGATGAGGGCGCACAGTTCTACAACAAAACATTTATGAATTTTCTTTAAAATAATGGTATTACATTATACAGCACCTGTTCATGAAGGAAAGGCAGTTGTTATTGAGCACTTTAATCACACTATGAAAGAGAGACGATACAAAAAATTTGCAGAACTCGTACATCAGAAACGGGTATCTTTATTTCCCGACATTGCAGATAATTACAACAATACAGTTCAATATTCATCAAAATCAAAACCATCAGAAACATTTACAAAATTAGAATATGAAAGGGAGATTAATCTGAGAAATTCAAAGTTTAAGATTGGTGATGTCATAAGAATATTTTGATGGAAAAGCCATTTTAAGAAAGGTTGTACAAAGTGATGGACTAATGCACTTTTTAAAAGCATTGATGTTATGGATACAGTTCCTTGGACTTACAGATTATATGATTTAAAGGGAGAAGAAATCTTGGGTTCATTTTATTCACAGGTATTGCAAAAGACAAAACTAAGCAAATAATAAACTTGAAAGCAATAGTTTAGCACTTCACAATCCTCCACTTTCCACCTCGATGGAGTATAACAGGGGACATCTGCTGTGGAATTAAAAATAATAAATAAACAATACTATATATAATGTGTGTAAAGGGGGATGTTCTTCGATCTGTGCTCCCCAAACACAGAATCTTCAACTGAATAGTCAGTCAAGGCTTAACTGTTTTTTGTTGGTGTGTGTGAGTGAGTAATAATATAACATAATCAACCTTAACTCTTACATAAATCCAAAACTCCAACCCTCATATTCAAAATCCCCACCCTAATCCTAACCCAACCCCAAACCCATCCCGAACCCTCACATTCAAAAGCCCTAACCCAACCCTAACCCAGCCTTACCCTCACATTCAAAATCCCAACCCAAACCCATCCCAATATATATATATATATATATATATATATATATATATATATATATATATATATATATATATATATATATATATATATTCCTCTTCTTCCAATTCTGTCTTTCAAGGCTTTCAAGTTTGACGAAGTAGAAAATGGGAGGAAGAATTTTTACCAGTATTTCTTCCGAGAACTTTCTTGATATTGCTGAATAATGAATAGAATAAATATAATACTTATTTGATCTTGAGTTAAATAATAAATAATTTAATTTATTTCTAATCAACTGAACTTACCTCTCATGAAACACCATCCAACAAAGAACCACATCGATAGGTTTAAAACTCCGAGAGTCATCGTAGAAACCACATATCAAGTCTCCAAGATATAACCACAATCCTGTTAAATCTCCAAAATAGGTATCACATTGTGAGTTATCAAACAAAAACCCACATTCCAATTGTTTAAAATATAACCAGTTTTTCAAGTCTCCAAGGGAGAGCTCATTTACTGACTTTTTTTTTTATCTTTCAAAATCTGAGAGGTCTCCAAAGTTGGTTTCATATTTAAAACCACCAAGGATAACTCATTTACTGTTTTGTTTATTTGTATTTTTTAAATTTGGGAGTCTCCAAGGTAGGCTCCACAATCCACATTTAGAACCATCTTGGCAGAACCCTTTTCCTGAGTCTCCAACGTAGGAATCAAAACAATCAAGGCAGAACTCATGATATGTTTTCCCAAAATTTACGGAGCCTCTTTATTTCGTGGCTTTTATTCTAAATTCTAAAATTATAAATATTTATAATTTTTCCCAAAAAGATTCTGAGGTAAAACTTGTATTCTGGCTCATTAAGGGAGAACTTGCTCAGTGGGTATTGTCATAATAACTCACAATGAGTATCATCAATGTAGAACTCATTTTCAGGATTTTGTGAGTCTCTAAGATATCACTCTTTGGTTGGGTCATCATGGAAGTGCTCGGTCTGTGGGTCTTGGTTGCTCACAAGGTCTTCAACCAATTCAACAATTTCACCCCAAGTTGTAGCAAAAGCAGTATTTTCATTTTGTATTTCTGATGCAATTTCCTGTGAGAGAAAATAATAACATATTAACTAATTTTATTCATTTAATACATTATTATTATGTATAAATTAAACTCTGTAAATATTAAAAGAAAATCTTACCTCCATTGATAAGAGGTTTGAATCCAGTTCAACAATTTGAAGGTTTAGTTCCACACAGGTAGGTTTAGTTCCACTCCAAGGAACTCCAAAGTCATCCCACTCAAGCTCAGCACAGTCATCCATTCTCAATAAAAGCAAAAAATTGTTTAAATTTAGCCTGTGTTTCAACTCTTTATTTAAGAATGGTGGGTGTTGTTTCCTTTGGAATTTCCCAAACCTTGTGGGGTAGGACTTAACTGGAAATGATGTAATTATGGGTGGGGCTTATAAAAGTGGGCGTGGTCAAGTGAAATTAGTGTAAAGTGGGCGTGGTTTAGGTAAAAGTGGGTGTGGCATATTAAAAATAATATGTGGCTCAGGAAGTGCTCAGACAAGAGCATTAAGTTCCAATGTATTCTTCGTTAATATATTTGATGGTGATGAGTGTTATAAGAAACATGAGAGGGAAGACCCTCTCATGAGCAGGCCATCGCTGCTCCTATGGTTGGCAGTGAGTGCCCCATAAGCAGCTGGGGAAAGAGTGATATTTCTATATGTGGAGGAATTGCAGTGCTCAGCCAGTGGGTTGCCCAGATAGCTCAGATGGCAGAGCACTGGTATGGTTTGCCATTGGACCTGGGTTTGATTTCTGGTCTGGCCTGTAATTTTTCCACATATATTTATAATGTTATAAGAAAATCAAGTTATTCCCTAAAATAGAATATGAACAAATATTTGTTGGTTTGCTGTTTGGGTATTGTAAAACATATGATGATTTTTGGTAAAAAATAGGGGTGGTTAAAAGTGGTGAAAAGTGGGGTTTTTTGGTGAAAAGGGGAGGAAGATTTAGGGAAACTTTGGGGAACAAAAGTCTCAAAAGTGCGGTCTAAAGGAAGTAAAACAAGGAAAATTCAGAGGATTTTGGTGTCGGTCAATAAGTTTCCATAATTTTTCACATTCACTTACATGTAATGTCCCAGATGCCCCATAACCCTACTACTTAGGTGAATACCTGCAGTGCTTTAGAGGAAAGCATGAAATGCAAGTCAGTAACCCAGCCATAAAAAAGGATGAGGGCTTATTGTTGAGAGGTGTTGTGCATTAAATTTGAATGAATTAGATCTCGGGAAAGCAAGCGATAGAAACTGTAAATTTATGTATTAGTCAGCATGTCGAGGGAAACACAGCTGTTTGGTCCGCTCGCCAGTCCTCCGCTGCACCACGTTCACCAGCTCCGATCACCCTCGCAGGTTTATTCTCTTCTCACCAACTCTCCAGATGTGCTAAGCTCTCTGCCGTTAAATTCACCGGCTTATATTCTCTCTGGGAGAGGCGTGACTTTGGGAAAGAGCAGTCTCAAATGCAACTTTAGCTATATGGATGGCTGCTTCCTCATTAGTGTGTTCTTGTTCCCAAATGACGATCATTGGATGAGCCCAGTTCCTAAAATGGCTCTGGCAACCGAGGCGGGGTCAGGGTGGTTGAGGCTATTGTGGAGGTTCACCCATCTGCTGAGTCCATGCTGCTATATGCTATTCTTGATTTGATGTGATTTGATTTGTGATGTTGTTGTTGTCTTATTCCTTGTGATGTTGAGTGTAATGGTGAGTGTTGCAAAGTGTGCATGGATCAATAAAATTGAGGTGTCGAGATGGGGAGATAAATAAGAAGAGAGAGCGAGAGAGAAAGAGAATTTAGATGGAGAAGAATCTCAAAGCGGTTCGAATCTTTCATACAAACACAATGTATTTTTTAGCTGGACAAAATACTACAGGTATTACAAAATACTACACTTGGGATCCCTTGTGTTGTGTGAGTCTCCCCATGGTCCTCCAAAAACCATAACAATATTTTCAAATTTATTGTTTAAATATGAAAAAGAAATTAGATTTTTCATTTATTTCATTTATTAATACTGAAGATGTGTAGAAATGACTTTTGTTAACCTGCTTTTGTTCTGGAAAATTGGAATTTTTTTCTACTGGAGCTGAACTTTGCTGTCATCAACTGTGGATGTGCATGTGTGTGAACAGGACTTTGAAGAATTCAAAAAGAACAAATCCCAAAATCAAGTGATTGTTCTGCTTGATCTCATCATGGAGGAGGGAGCAGAAAGTTTCCGCT
The DNA here is from genome assembly GCA_035128595.1 of Eptatretus atami. Classification (NCBI taxonomy): domain Eukaryota; kingdom Metazoa; phylum Chordata; class Myxini; order Myxiniformes; family Myxinidae; genus Eptatretus; species Eptatretus atami. The sequence goes on from CM068952.1 coordinate 201,940,125, forward strand.
CTTTCTGTAAAATATTAGTACAGAATGAACACACGACGGTCCCGATGTTAAAAAGTATCACCAAACTGGAAAGTGGTAAGAATACAAATCGTACATGGCCTTTCATAAACACAGAGTGGTATTCTTTCAAATTTCTGTGGAACTATAATTCTTCACCCACGTGTTGCATGAGGCACCTCCAGGTGTTTGTTTGTGGGATCAAGACGATTAATTTTGGTAAAAGTTGATTCAATGGATCTGTTTTTGAGGATAGACAGTTTTCCCAAGTCATATTCTGTGGACTCTGGATGAGAGGATAAGGAAGAGTGTGGAGATGGAGATCAGCAAAGAGCAACAGAAGTTTAGAAAGGGTTGGGGGATGATGGATGGGATGTTACACTGACAGCTGTGGGAGAAGAGGTTGGAGGTACAAGGTGAAATGGCATTGGGATTTGTGGAACTGGAGAAGACTGACTACACTGTCCCGAGAGAGATGGTGACACAGATGGATAGGAGTTCCGGAAGCAGATGTTAGGTTGGTGGAAGGAATGTACAAGGGAACAATGGGAAGAGTTTTGGTTGGTCCTGAGATGTCGGAATTCAGTGTGAACATCGGCTTGAAGCAGGGAAGCTCTCTCAGCCCAAGCATATGCTTCATGGTGATGGAACTGGTAAGCAGTAGAGTGAATATGAAAGTTATTGTAGGCAGTTTCATTAGGAAGGGGTTGCTGGCAGATCGCGTGTGTCCTGCGGGGACAAAGCATGGAGAGAGTAGAAAGTGTAAGACCATAATTGAGGCGGAAGAAGACAGACCACCAACGTGTTGGTGATGGCAGTCATAGGCCCAGAGACTCACTGTCATTGCGAGATATTCCAATGATCTTCAAAGCTCTGGCTTCCAGGGAGTCAAACGGAGCAAGATGTGAGGCAGGTGAGCCAGCCCAGGGGGGGAGCAGTACTTCATTAAACTGCAGATGAAAGCCTTGTGGGTGGATTGGAGCTTAGGTGTGCCAAGGACTTTGCAAGAGAGAGGATGCCAAGTCTGCGTCTGGTTTTGGAGGTCAACTTTGAAATGTGGCTTTTCCGAGAGAGATCATGGCTGAGAGTGAGACCCAAAATTTGATGACTGAACTTCTTTGATTGGGTCGTTGGGAAAGTAGATGGGAGTGTTTATGGGTTTGCAGAAATATATCTTCCAAGTGTTTGACAATTTTGTGATTTTGTCAAGGTCTGAAAGAGGGAAGAGAGTGCTGCCTACTGTCAGAAGAATGAGAGATGTCACAGAAGAGAGCGGTCATCAGCAAACAGATATAGGATTTTTGACAAAGTTGGTAAGATCATTGATGAAGATTAGGAATAAGATGGGGCTGAGAACACTCCCTTGTGCTACTCCACCATTGACAGAGAGAGGAGAAGAAAATATTCCATTGAGTGCTACACTTTGACGAAGAGAGTCGAGAAAGTCAGTAAGCCATGTGTGTAGTTGGCCTTGGATGCCACAGACAGACAATTTGGAGAGCAGAGCAGGATACCAGATTGTATCGACAGCTTGGGATATGTCCAGAGAGACGACCCTGATCTCTTGACTGACATTGAGGGCATGCATACATTGTTGGCAGAGTCAGAGCAGGATGTCGAAGGTGGAGTAACCTTTTCTGAATCCGTAATGGATTCAGCAAAGGTTTTTTTTAATATCAATTGTGATGATGGATTCCATGACCTTGCTGATGATTGGAAGTGAGCTGTTAGGTCTATCTTATGAGGATCAGTTTTGTCACCTTTTTATGTAATACCGTGATTTTGACTGCTATCCAAGCAGATGGAAGATGACCGAGGGCAAATGATCAGGTGAAAAGGGCAGATAGAGGAAATGTAAGAAGAGCAGAACAGGATTTTAGGATACGTGAATTGATGCCGTCCAGTCCATTTGCTGAATCATCGCCGAGGGTTGCCAGAAAGTACTTCTACTTCTCAGGTGCAAAAGGCACAGAGTCCATGAGCAGTTGGGTTGGACTTTGTCAGGTGGGTACAGAGAGTGAGGGGTTGAGGACAGAAGATTTGGAATCAAACTCAGAATTGAGACATTCAGCCTTCTCACAAGTGGAGTCGGCGGTGGTGCCATTTGACGAGAGAGAAGGGAAGGAAGGGTGGCATTCTCCTGAGATGGACTTAACAAGGTGCCATCAGGTTTTCGAAGAGGGATACTAATTTGAGAGTTCAGCCTTGAGGTTGACCAGATGTTGCTTTCTGGCCCTCCTGAGAGTGGACACACATTAGTTCCAGGGTTTGTGTAATTATCTGAGGTTTCTCTTGGTCGGATTTTCTTTTCAGGAAGAGAAGGTGACATGGTTGAAGGCAATTGCCTCTCCACAGGATTCTGTGAACAAGGGGCAAGAGGATAGGTATTATAACTGCAGATGAGGTGGTATAAATATGAACATGATGGAAAGCAAGCTTGTGTGGAAGGATTCCCAGGCAGTGTTAATATCAGGAGAGATGGAAATGAAGGACCTGTCTGATTGTCTTAACAGGAGTGAGTAACTTGCCGCCACTGCCAGTCAGGTTGAATGAAATGCCAGACTCGATAACGCTCTCTGACTATAGTCAGAGAGATGTTGACTCTCACAAGCACGTGATCAGATCAACCTATTGGAGCAGAAGAGGAACAGGAGACTCCTGGATCACATTTGTAAGAAAATTCGTCATTACGAAATCCTAAAGGAAGGATGAGCCATTGGGAGAAATCAGGGTTGGAACGTTCACTGAATGGGTGAAGCCCATATTTGCACATCACATTTGATTTTGTGTCATACCGCTTCGAGGCAAGCTCTCTTGTTATCAAAAACTTTATTTAGAATAATTGTTGAAGAGGATTGTTGAGTCACTGGTGTCCGTTTAAGTTGACAAAGCTCCAGGTTTCCACTCAATCACATCAAAATTTACAACAAAAAGGTCAATAAAATTTATTTTACAATGGAAACAAATGATTTGTTTTCCTTTCCAAATATGTAGCCAAAGTGTTCAGTAGATGCTCAGGGTACACCTGAGAGCATCTACAATCTCAAAGTTTCCGAAGTCCTTTTGCGGATTCCAGGAACGCATGCTTTGTGAATTCGTGCTTGCAGCATCTTGGATATTATGCACCCATTCGCTTAATTTCTGGACTCCCCCTCCCCACCCCCCTTTCAAAAAATACTGGATGATCCCCTGAAACTGTATTAATGCATTACAATATATCACCTGTGTGTTTTGTTTTTACAGACGACATGAAGAAAGAATTAAGTGTTTGGGGTAAGTCCTCCACACTTCACTTCAATGAGGATTAGTTTTGTTTTGAAAAAAATCAGTTTTGTTACTGTCAAAAAGGAAGGCGACATTGTAACAGCATCGACCATGCACACATCTCTGGCTCAAGTGGAAGTGATGCTTCATTTATTGGTCCACACACGGAACAATATATTGTTACGGTTGTGAGTGTAGATGGAGGAATTTCATAGGAAAGTTATGATTGAATAGAGTTGTTTGGTCTGTGGATGTGTAGGAGACATCTCAATGAAATTAAGTACGGAGACTTTGAAGAGAAAGTGTTACTTGTACAACATGAGGGGGTAGGGGTGGTGGTGAGGGGGGAGGGTGGTGGTGGGGGGGGGTGCGGTGTTAATTAAATAGGGATTAAGGATAATGCCCCCAGTATGTGATTGCCCCCTGTGAACTATTCTTACATTTTTGCATTTCCTAGCCAACCATGAAGGAAGTACATTTTGATGATAATCACAACAAGCAAGCAACACGTGCTGAGCAGGCAGAGGCCCGGCCTTCCTGGGTGTCATGCAAGCAAGTCATTCCCCGGAGGAGGAGGTGTGGTTCGGGTGACGTCGAGGAAGGACGAGGAGGTTGAAGTAGTAGTCGAGGAAGGAACGCACGAATGCGGAGTGAGGGACGCACACAGTAGAGAGCTAGAGAGCTAGGAGATGGCATAAAGATCAGGCTATGATGAAATGGTTTTCCTTCAATGCATGAAGAATGCATGATTCTCGTTTTAATGCTGAGGCGATTTGGCTCACATGGTGGAGCTAAACACTGGTCATTGACTCTTGGTTGGGTTGTATGAGACGATCTTGAGGCCCTGTGTATGTCACTGAAGAGATGGCGCCATTCAGCAGAAGCCACGTATAGGTGGGCACGATCGGCGAAAAGCTGCATGGCAGTCGGTAAGCCTTGGTGTTGAATATTGCTCACAAATTGCCTGATGTACGTTTTCCCACTGTGAGAGAGCGGGCAAGCGCCATATTATGGCACGTCTACACATGCAGGATGAAGCGCCTTGATTCTGCATTCCATAAAGACCATTGGGACTGACTCAATCGGTCAATTTCCCTACCCAGATCTAAACCAATGGTACTCTATCTCTTCTGAATCTGATTTTTGACAAATTTCCCTGAAAATATCTGCTGTTCTTCCTCTGATCCAATCGGTTCTTCTGACCACGTGCTTGTCAAAGCAAACATCTCTCTAGCTGTTATCAGAGAACCACCTCAGTGCCATCGAGTCTGGAATTTCACTCATGCCGACTGGCAGGGTCTCCAAGCAGCCATCAAACTTCTAGACTGGTCTCGCATCGCTACTTTCTCCAACATCATCTCATGCTGGGAATTCTTTCAAAGAAACTTGCTCTCCCTCATGCACAGATTTATCTCCTCTCATCTTCAGTTGTCCTACCCTTCCCTCCCGGGCATGGTTCACTGAAGCTTGTGGTGAGGCAGTTGTCCTGAAGCAACTTGCCTTTGCCTCGTGGAAACCTTCATTCCTTCTGCACCTTCTGCAGAGTTTCCTTCTGCACCTTCATTCTGAAAGGATGGAGTCATATTGGACACTCCTCAGGAAAAAGTTGATTACTGAAAAAACAAAGATCCCCAATCCTTCTCTTCCCTTTCACACCCTGCTCTTTGCAGAATGTGGACTTTTATCCCACTAAGGTGGAGAGGTTCATAGCAAATCTTTGCATCTCTGTAAATACACCTGATCCATTGATACTGCATTCCACAAGACCTCTGCTTCGACGGACAATCCTCTCCTCTTTCCGCACTATTCTCTCGGTCTTTCTCAAAAGCTCTTCTCTTCATAAGGGAACATTATAATTGTCATCACTTCACAAGAAGGTTCCCAAGTCTGATCCATTCAAACACGACCGCTCAGACTTCTCCCCAAAAAGCAAAATGATGGAATCTCTTTGCTTCAGACCTCAGGCATATCTCTTTTCCACCTCTCGAATCTCTGATCATCAGTTTGGCGGGGCTGCCAGTGTTTGTAGGCCTGCACACTCACTTTTGAGATGTCTTGACTGATTTCAAATCTCAACCAAACCACAAAACTGTCACTCTGGTATCTTGCATTGCAGGGCATCAATGTGTGTGCTATCCATTAGAAGGATTTAAAGCTGGAGGACCCATGTGCAAGCACTAGTTAATCATCGAGGTTAAAGGACCCATGGTGTCCTTCGTGAAGAGAAGGCAAATTATTGCTGATACCTTGACCAAATTCCAAAATCCTGCTCTACCCAACAGGGGGCAGTGCATCAATGGCACAGCCATGTTCCAAGTATGGTGGAAAACTCAAAACCTTACTCAAGTAACACCAGCCACATTACAGGTTGAATCATTTATTTAATACATGATCATGGAGAAAGACAATCAATGCAATGTGATTGCTTTCTGGGTTGATGTTCCAAACAGAGTTTCTTATACAGAGGGAACAGAAATGGGGCAGGTGATTCACTTGCATGTAAGCAAATTGACCAACAACAAAGGTTTAAAATGTTCGCTTTGAATGGTACAGTGGTGATGTTGAGAAAGTGCTCTCCTGAATGCACTTGTGAATGCTCAACATCGAGAAAGACAAACAATAAATTAATTAATGATCTTATGTTTTGAAAAGATATGTTACAGTTATATGAAATTAGCAAGACCACAGTATAGTTGAACAGAGATTCTATTGCACTCAGTCGTGGCCTGCCAGGCAAACATTTCAACGAGTCACAAACTGCAGGCAGTCAAACGTAATGTGATCTGATGAGACGAGCAAACAAAGAAACTCACATACCATGAGCAGTCCACTCTGCAAATGCAATGAGGTCTGAGATACTCGTTAGAGTCCTACATGTTTTATGCTGCAGACAATTTAAATCTTTATCTCACCTCTGTCAGCACCTTTACGCACGAAGTCTTCTGGCAAAACATTCCTTATATGGTGGCAAAGTGACTTTGCCATTGCTTTACAACAGATTTCATTCCTCCATATTGTTTAAAGCATGTGAAAGCAAATACAGAGAAATGTACATAATTTGTGGACAACGAGCACTTATCTCAATGTGAAAAAAAATGTTTCAGCATAATCTATACAGAAACACCAATACTTTGAGATAGCCATGTGATCTACAGAGCTTTCTATCACCATGTATGTCCAAAAATGGTTGGTGTTGCATATTAATCACATTTCACAAGATGAAATTATTTATTTTACTTCCACACTTGAAATGAAGCAATACCGGGCGTAGTGGCGTGCGCCTGTAATCGGGCTACTCGGAGGCTTGGGTTGGAGGATCGCTTGAGGACGGGAGCTCTGTGCTGGGCCGCGCTATGAGAGGGTGTAGGGCAGCTCTGAATCATGGCGAAACCCAATCCTTATCCCTGTGTCGTTAGAGGCGACCAGGGTTGCGTCAGGAAGGGCATCCGGCGTAAAACCTGTGCCAAATCAGTATGCGGATCATAACGGATGATCCGCTGTGGCGACCCCCAACGGGAGCAGCCGAAAGACCAACAACAACAACAACTAGAAATGAAGCAAATCGGCAAAAATGTGCTGCACACGAATGAATTTATCGTTTTGGCTTCCACTCTAAATACAGTGCCTTCATAAAGTATTCATACCCCTTGACTTTTGTCATATTTTGTTGTGTTACAGCCTTCATTTTTAATCGATTAAATTTAATTTTTATGTCACCAATTTACACAAAATACCACATAATGACAACGTGAGAACATGTTTTGAGAAAGTTTTTCAAATTAATTTAAAATGAAAAGCTGAAATTGCTTGCATCAATAAGTATTCAACTCACTGAGTCAATACGTTGCTGAGGTGCCTTTGGCAGCGATTACAGCTTCGATTCTTCTTGGGATTGTTGTTCTTCCAGCAGGCTCTCCCATCTCAGCCAAGGTACTCTGTAGTTCTGTCAGAGTGGTCATTGGGCTCTTGGTCATCCCCCTGACCAAGGTCCTTCTTGCCTGGTTGCTTAGTTTGGTCAGACGGCCAGCTCTCTGAAGAGTCTGGATAGTTCCATATTTTTTCCATTTCCTATTGATGGAGCTTAATGTGCTCTTGGGAACTTTCACCACTCTGTAGATTGTTTTATACCCTATTCCAGAACTACGCCTCCTCACAATTCTATCTCGAAGTTCTGTGGACAGTTGCTTGGACTTCGAGGTAGAGTTTCTACTATATTGCACTGTCTACTGTGGGACCTTATAGAGAAAGATGTCTTCCTTTCTAAATCATGTCCAATCAATGAATCGGCCACAGGTGGACTCCAACAAGTTGTAGAGACATCTCAAGGATGATCAAAGGAAATTGGATGCACCTGAGCTCAACTTGGAGTGTCATGGCAAAGGGATGAATACTTATTGACACAAGACATTTCAGCTTTTCATTTTTAATTGATTTGTAAACATTTTGAAACACATGTTTATACTTTATCATTTTGGGGTATTTGTGTAGATTGATGACAAAAAAAAAATCGAATTTAATCCATTAAAAAAAAAATCCATGAGGACATACTCTATTCAGAGTATTGGGCTGCCAAAGCAGTCTCCAGGCTATTGATCAGAATTCTGGACGGGTCACCACTCCAACACAGATACTCTAATGGTGCAATCATCCCAGCAAGCTGGAACTCATTTTGCTGACCTCAGAAGGATGACAGGCAAGTTAGCCCCACCTGGTGTTAATTCAACAGCTGAGTGAGATTTAACTCAGCACCCTAAGATCCCAAGCCACCACCCTAACCATTCAAGCCAACACCAGGCATAGTCCATTTTAAATTCAGGCAAATTGTGACAAAAGTCGAGAGGTGTGAATACTCTCTGAAGGCACTATCATGGACACTCATCAAATTACAAATTCGTCTTCTGACTTGTATGTTTCACTCCATCACAGAACAACCGAGTCCCCCTGAAATGGGAACACTTTTGGACTGAACTCTCAATCCAATATTCACCCATTCATGAATGAATGAACACTACATGTAGTGAAGTGTTCTGAACATGGTCCCCCATGTCTTTGTTCGAGGTGGAGTAATTCTGTGTAACCAAGTGATCGGAAAAAGATAACCTAATGATTATACAAGTCAGCATGGCATTGACTCAATGAATCAAAAACATTTCCCAGGAAAGCTGTTCTGTTTGATACGGGGATCCCTTACAGTCCTTTTGTGCCTCTTGTGAGTTTGGTGTTTATCCATTTCTCAAAATGTGTTTCACAATGGTTCAACATCTGGGGTAACCATGGTAGGGGACAAGTGAATGTTATACAGTGTGGTTTCAATTTATATTTCCAGGACAATATGGTGTATGGAATAGTTTTTCTAACTCATTCTGATATTGTTTACATTTTATTCCTGAACAGGCAAAGCTCAAGAGGAGTTGAAGGAGGAGTTGTTGAAGAACTTCGGGACAATCCAAGACTGCAACGTCTCACCAGGAGAGTGTGCGAGACTTGAAGACAGTTTTGTGGAACCCGTAATTGTGAAGAGTGAACCGGGAATTGAAGTTGAATCCCAAGTGCATAAGAAGAAGAAACTGAGTAGAAAGAAGAATCATGAAGATCGGGTCTCCATGGAAAACTTGTTTGATCAAAATAAGTCTTCGGTGCAGTGTGTGTCCAAGGTGGTGATGTTTGGTCGTCTTGGAATAGGAAAAAGCATGCTTTGTAAAAAGCTCGTTGTTGATTGGGCAGAAGAGAAGGAAAAGATGAAAAACAAATTTGATTTTGTGATTCTTTTGAAATGTAGGAACTTGAACCACATTTCAACTAAAACCACTCTGAAGAAGATTCTCCTGAACGAGTATCCCTCCCTGAGGGATGTTGTTGATGATTTGATGGAAAATCCTTCCCGGGTCCTCCTGGTTCTTGATGCTCTGAATGAGCTGAAACACCCTCTAGATTTTGAAAACGTTTGTAAGTCACCACAAGAAGCAAACAAGGTTGGATCCATCATCGCAGGACTTTTACAGGGTACTCTTCTGAGTCATGGAACTGTACTGGTGACAACAAGACTCGTGGGTCTAGAATGGCTTCACCATGTAGGTTATGATCCCAGATCTACTCGTAAGGTTGAGATTGTGGGATTCTCTCAAGAGAAAACTGAGGAATTTTTTGAGAAACTCAATGGAAATGTGGATAAAGCAAAGCAGGTTCTCGAGTACCTATCAGAAAATGATGTTTTATCATCTCTTTGCTTTAATCCAGTTTTCTGCCGGATCACTGCAACCTGTTTCAGCAGGTACTTTGATTCCCATGAAGGAAGCGCACGTGACCCTGGACCCAAAACGATGACGGAACTTTTCTCTCTTTACCTTCACTTGCACTTGGAGCACCCTGGAGGCGAATCCATCACCAGCTATCCAGATTCACTTCTTCCTCTCTGCCGTTTGGCATTTCATGGAGTGAAGGAAAGAAAACTCTTGTTCAGTGAAGAAGACTTGAAGAGTGAAGGCATCACCCAATCACTGGCACGGTTGCACTTCCTGCAAAAGATGCTACCTGGCACCAAGGTCAGCTCCTTCAGGAAAGTGAAGAAAGAAGAAGGAATCACAAAACCATCTCCAGCATTACTCTCTGAGTTTTTTGTGAAGACAGAAGTTGAAGGTGTTTGCCATTACGAATTCTTCCACGTGACTGTGCAGGAGTTTTTTGCAGCACTCTACTTCCTCTTGCCTCAATGTTCAGAGTCTGTGAGCAAAGTGTTTGGAAAGTCCAAGAACAAGGATGATGGTCGGTTTCAGATTGTTCAGCAGTTCCTCTCTGGTTTGCTTGCTGATAAACCGAGAGATTCCCTTGGGAAACATTTCAAATTGTCAACAAAACCAAAAGATAAAATCCGTTCTTGGCTCCAAGAATACAAACCCAAAGATTTGAATTGGTTGCACTGTGTGTACGAGCTCCAGGATGTGGAATTTACCAAAACCATGATGAAGAGTGTGGAGTTGGAAAAACTCACAAAGAACATGACCACTTTGGACTGCACCGTGGTGGTTTACGCTCTTCAAACAGCAAACAGACCCGTGGATTCATGGAGGTTCAATCTCGGCTCCACGGATCTCACACAAAAGATGAAGATTCTCTCTCCAGCCTTCCCTTTGTGTGAAAAGCTCCAGTGAGTCATTTTTCTCTTTATTCTACAAAACTTTTCCTTCTCCCAATCTCCACATGAGTTTCACTCTTTAAAATACACACTTCCTTGTGATTTGTATATTTATTTGTATAAAGATTTATTTATTTGTAGTTTTTTTCCTCCATCGGTGATCCGAATTTCTTTCCATGTATCCAGACAGTTCATGTTCATTTTAATTGTCTTCATTGTGAACAACATGTCGTTTTAAATAAGTTTTCTCTCGTCCACAATTCCTTCTGTTCCAACCTTTTTTTATTATTATTTTTTGAGAGCATCGTCCCATGAATATTCATGTGGTGATCAATTTTGATTTGATTACAAATTAATGGATTATTATATATATAAGAGGTTTTTGATTTAATTTATTTTTGTGCAAAACATTGAAATAACTTACTCAGTGAGTCTCCATTGTTGATTTCAGAAAATGGAATGAGTCCTACCAGGACTCTCACTATCCACCTCCATTTCGTTAAAAGATCACGTTTCAAGGACCAAGTTCTGTCGTTTTGTTTTTCACGCATTTTTGTTCTGAAGATTCTATTCAGGATCATCAATGAACCCCGGCATTCTCCGATTATAGTTTGTTACTTAGAAATCTAAAGATTTTGTAAGTATATTGATGACTTCCGTCCTCTGTTTGTTGTGTTTTGTGTGTTTTGTGTGTTTGTTTGTAGGCACGATAACTCGAGAACGGAGAACGACCAATATCAAATTACACCACGTGATTCAGGAGGGTGGTGGCTAGCGCTGATTAGATTTTGGTTAAAATCGGTCAAAGGTCAAAGTCACAGTGAGGTCAAACATACGATTTTTGATGGTTTGGTACAAAATCATCACAGAAACTTCTGGTTTGCGTCGCTACCTTCTCAAGAGACAGCTTTTATTAGACAAGGTCAGAGGTCAAGTTGACGTTTCGTAAGTACCAGTCTATGACTGCTTGTTTATTACTTACGAAATCTAAAGATTTCGTAAGTATATTGATGACTTCGTCTCTGTTGTTGTGTGTTTCTTTGTGTGTGTGTTTGTTTGTTTGTAGGCACGATAACTCGAGAACGGAAGAAGCTACCAATGCAAATTACACCACGTGATTCAGGAGGTGATGGCTAGCGCTGCTTAGATTTTGGTCAAAATCGGTCAAAGGTCAAGGTCACAGTGAGGTCAAACATTCGATTTTTGATGGTTTTGTACAGAATCATCGTGAGAAATTTCTGGTTTGCGTCGCTACCTCTATTGAGAACAAGGTCAGAGGTCAAGTTGACGATTTCGTAAGTACCAGTCTATGACTGCTTGTTGTATTATTCATCGGGGCTTTAGTTTTCTTTAAATATCAGTGAGATTCGTCTTCATCACTCCCATTTCTCCAACTCACTGGTACAATGTTGGTGTACTTCATCTTCGAGGTTCATTTGACTTCATTTTCTCGATCCTGTTTTTGGTTTTTTTCTTGATATCCATGTTTTAAGACCAAAGCCACTGGGTACTGATAACTCGATTCGCAATACCATCTTTTTCTTTTGTATCTAAGTGCTATGTCTGGTCACAATGCTTTGTTGACTATGCTCATGATTGATGGGATGGTGAGATTGTACAAGAGCACTCCATTCTCGTTACCTCTGCCAGTGAAGGTGAAGGAGGTTGTTTTCATCCCTTTCGGTCTTTGTTTGTTTGTGCACAGGATATCTCAAAAAGTTGGGGATGGATCCAGATGAAATTTTGTGGATAGGCTCTGTTTGTGACACGGACGAACTGATTCGATTTTGGTGAAGATCCAGATCCGGATCTGACTACTAGAATTTCTTAAGTGATTTTTTCACCATTGAGAGATCAGGCTAAAAACGATATAGTACTGTATTGCATGATATTTCAAAAATGTATTTGGCCCGATATGTTCTCGTGGATCAGGTGTTGTGGGGTGGAGGTATGCGCTCTACTGAGTGCCATTCTAGTTTTAGACACTGTTTTAATCACGTGAACACCACGCCCTTCCAATTTGTGGGGGATGTCAAGCATATGTAGACTGAGAGAGAGATTTGGATTACACATCATTGAAGAGTGATGGACAGGAAGCAGGATCGGCAGTCCCTCACCAGTTGAGGCAAGGACCATGTATGATGTGAGAATGCTGTGTCGTTTATTAGAAGTTCAGTTGTGATGAATTGAACGACTGGGTATACCTGCATACACGATACATGACATGACACCTCACCACAGCTGAATGTTGAGATAATTTTAATATTTCTTGCCCAGCAAAAGTCCTGGCTGTATTGAGACACAATAGTTCAACAAACTATTTAGATCGTCACCCCCCCCCCCCAAAAAAAATATATTATTCTTTTTTTTACCCCTCCACACCTGTGAAACCAACTTCCACATTCTTTTCACTCTCATACTTCCCTCCAGGTAACAACAAGTTCACCCCAATCTCAGATCATCCCCAATCCAAAACGATGATCTTTTCTGCCCTTGCTTACCCCTCCTCCACCACAACCAAATCCCTCCTCCTTCCAAATTTCCAGTTTTCCCTCCAGAGAGTTTCTTCTGTATCCATCTTGTCTCACCCTGTGCATCCTCTCTCCCCCCCAGCGTCCTCCCCACACCCATAGGTTATTCTAGTCTCCCTCCATCTTGGCCGTCAACTCTTCTCTTGTTGTTTCCCCCTCTCTCAACTGTTCCTTTTGTCCTGTTGTATCCTGATCGATTCAGTGTACTAATTCTTGCTCTTACATAACCCTCGATGATGTTTCCAAAAAAAACTTTACATTTTCTCATGGATGAATGAGAAAGTAAATTACTGTTTTCTACTTCCTATTGTGTTGACAACGTTAAGATTTGACACTTGTTTGGATTGTATGAAACAAGCAAAGAACACCTTATGGAAGGGGTAAATCTACTTTCATGATGTCCATGGGGTATTTAATTACCCTCACCGAAAGAGAGGGTATTGCATTTGGGTTTGTTTGTCCATCTGCCTGTCTGTTTGTTTATTCGCACATAACTTTCGTGATTTTCTCAGAAAACGCTTGTCGGATTGAGACGAAATTTGCACCGTAGGTTTAATTACTCGTGTAGAATGTTTTGATCATTATGATGTCAGAGGTCACGTGGCGTGGCAGCCATGTTGTAAAAACGGACCTCTGTATCACTGAAACCACATGAAGGGAAAAAAATTTAAACTTGGCACATGGCAAGTACTCTTCATCGGGAATAAGTGTGATTTTTTTAATGATGTCATTGTCCCTCCGTAATGAGTTGGCATTCTACATATGCAGTGACATCTGATCAGTGTGAAAAATTTTGAGTCATCTCGGGATAAAATAATCCACAGAAAAAAAATTTGATGACGTGATCAGTCACGTGATTCGGCAGCCATATTGTGTATTTTTTACAAACATTCAAAAATCTTCTCTGAAGTGGCTGAACAAATCGAGGTGAAGCTTTACAAATTTGACTGCCTATCCATGAGGAACAAATTTGCACACATGTCGTAGGTCACATGGTTTGGCAGCCATATTGGATTTACCCCCCCAAAAAAACCTATAAAAATCTTCTTCTTCAGAACGGCTTGCAAGATTGATGGGAAATTTCACACAAATGTTCCCTAAGCCATGGGTGGAGAAGTTTGCTAAGGAATAAATGATAGGTCACATGGTTTGGCAGTCATATTGGATTGAAGATAAATATAAAATAATATTTTCTTTGGAAGCGCTTAATGAATCGAGGAGAAACTTCATATTTATGATTTGGTATTGATGGGGAATACACATTTTAAATTTCAACATGATCATACGCATGGTCTGGTTGCCAGAATTATTTAATTTTTTGATATGGGTTAGTTTTGGTTTTTGAGTTCCTTCTGATTACTCCAATGCAGGACTTTGGTCCTGGATTTGGTCATCCATTTGATTTGAATTGAATTTACGTTAATCCCTTTCTAATTTCAATTGAATATTGCATAATAATGAAAAAACATCTTGGAGCAGGGTCAGGTGTCCGAACAATGCGGGGCTGCATCAAAAAGGGACCTCTTGGTACTCAGTCATCACTGCCAGCAGTTATAAAGTGGCAGTTCTAATTATGTCTCACTAATAAAGTAACACACCACGACACAAACGTCACACAAAATACACCACACAAAATAAGTCTTGGCGAGGGTCTGCAAGATATGATCGCTCTTTTCATTGTTATGACTTGCAATACCGCTTCCACCAGGTGCTTCGATCCAATATATTAACGTCGAGAAAATTGGGGTCCCTCTCCAAAACCCGAACCACCAGGACTATTAATCTTTTTAAACCCCTAAAGCCTTCCCATGCACCCAGCAAAGCAAGAACAAAAAGCAGTTTTCAATTTTTTCAGCCTGACCATTTAAGAATGCATCAAAGTTAAATAAAGGCACAAATTTTTATTTCATCTTTTTTTGGATGCATTATCGAAGCTTGTGGAGTATCGATAACTCAGGATGTCACAAATCATATCAGGACATCACAGAATGAAAAGAACAGCAGAAATGGGGGGGGTGGCACACCACGATCAGGGTTGATGAACAAAATAATGGGAAACTTTTGCCCAAGGAAGATCATGCCTGATAGTGACACCCAAAAGTTTGAGTAACTGAAGTTATTTAACATTTATTTTATTTCATTTTTTAATTTTTTGTTTTCGATTTTATTTTCGAGGCTTGAATGAGAGCTAACACACAGAACGTACAACAAGGGGAGCAGGAGACAAGAGGGGCAGAAGAGGGAAAGACAAAATAGTGGGGAACAGATACATGAGATCTGTGGAAGGGAGAAGAGGTGGGGTGGGGTACACAGGGTAATCAAGATGGGACACTACAGGGATTTTCAGGTCCTTACACGATGGGGACTTTCAGGAAGGAAAGCAGGGAATTTGAAGGAGGTGGGTTTGCACCAGATTAATGGGGGTAGAAAAAAATCATAGTTTTGGAGGGGTGAGATAAGATATGGTGGTGAACAGCTCTTTTGAAGACCTGGAGGGAAGATTGGGATTGAAGAGCGTGTTGGAGTTTGTTCCAAAGGTGGGGAAAAAGAGGAATGGTAGGGGGAAGGTGAGCAGTGATTCTTGATTTTGGTAGTTTTACCAGAAGGGGGTTGTTGGTGGACCTTGAGCACCCTGCAGAAATATGGGGGGGGGCGAGGCTGGAGCGGAGATTGTAGAAGACAGAAAGACCACCGACCTGCCTGTGGTGAGAGAGTGAGAGACCCAAAGACTCAGCCTCATCACGGGAGATATGAATTGCCCTAAATGCCTTGTTAATAAAGTAGAAGTTAATAAAGATTATTGTTAGTATAGTAGATCGTGAAATGGAAGACTAAGATGGAACCTGACAAAGTAATGAGCAAAGATGGAGTCATCAGGAGCAACCTGGATCGGATTCGTGTTTGAGCGGCTACACTGCCAACAAAACAAGCCCATCCGGGTGCAGCCAAGTGAGTCTAACAGAAAAATTTCTGCAATAATTCATTTCTCCTTCGAGAGATAGACAATGAAAGAGAGGAATGGAGAGAAAAAGAGATGAAAAAAAAATAAAAAGCAAGAATTTGAGTGAAGAAAGAGAATTGTGAAAAATAAAAAAATAGAAAAGTGTGAAAGCAACAAAGAACAAAGGTGTCAGGAAGAACCTAGGCAGATAGACTTCAGCAGTTACTCCCCAGGCTCAAACACAGCAACATGTACAAGCTACCAGGGGTCCGTAGGACAGGAAACTACATATCAAAGTTAGCCTGTCAAAGCCAGTCACTGACAGTAAATCCTCTTTGATGCAAAGTCCTTCCTTGGCACACCTGAACTCTTATCCAACTACAAAGCCTTCATCCACAAATTTATGGAGGACTGCTCTCCCCTCTGGACTGGCATTCCTGCCTCACATATTGCTCAGCTTGACGTTGAGGAAACCAAGGCCTCTAAAACCATTGGTGTGTCCTGTGATGAAGTTGACTCATTGGGTCTCTCACTTTGACATCACAAACGGGTCGGTGGTCTTTGTCTTCAATCACCTTTGCGGCCTTCCACACTTTCCTCTTTCCGAATTTCCTCATGTTTTGCAAACAAGCCTTTATAACCTGTGAGGACAGCCTGGAGGGATCTACATTGCATTCACCTCTGAACTGTCTTGCCGAGGTTTGAATTTGCATCGGCACAGCTGCGCCCCAGCAAATTCGATATCAACAGTCATGTGCTGCATCCAAAAGAAGAAGATGAAGAATAATTATTTTGTGCACATTTTAATTCTGTCAATAAATTGTGCCATCTCACTGTCTGCTCTCTCTCTCTCTCTCTCACACTCTCTCACTCTCTCACTCTCTCTACAGGTTTGATCACCAGTCTATTGGTGATGAAGGTTTGGAGATTCTGATGAGGTCCCTGGCGAGTGAACCAGACCAACTGAAAGAACTCAGGTGAGTTTGTGATGTTTGAACACAAGCATTTTCCCTTTTTAATCAATTATGTGATTTTAATAATTATTTTGTGTTTAGGTTCTGTGAAGGCCGGTAAAAATGTATCAATGGGATGTTCTATAACCGTACATTAATTTTATAAATAAATGTTTCACTTATTGATCCTGATAAAGGGCAATCCTCGTGTTTTGTGTTTCTTGTGCTCAAAGGATGAGTTGTTCACACCAAGTACAAAGTCCACAAAATGACTCAGTTTGGTTTTCTCAAAGTTTTTTATTACAAATAATTTGTAGAATCAATGTGTAACTTTTAACATGTTTGAAAGTATCAGTTTTGTTATTTTACTGAGAGATGAACCTTCATTGAGAGCCTTCTATTCTGATTATTAGTGCCTGACTGGTTTCACCAGAGCGGTTTGCTCTCTGCCTGTCTGACCATCCGTCCGTTCCACCTGTGGTTCTTCAGACATTTTTTTCCATACCCTTGAACATATTGAACTGAAACCTGGAACATTGCTTTATTATGATATGAAACAAAAGTTCAGGTTTTGGGAAGTTTTGTCAATTTTTCACAGACATGCCATTTTTAAACTTAGAAAATATCACCTATTATACATGGGTTGGAGTTCAGCTTCCATGACTCCAACCATTGTTGGAATGAGGAATGCAAGGCCACAAAAGATACCATTGTTTTTGGTGTCCTCTATTTCCTCAATGGTGTTGCTAATCTTCTGCAAAGTTTTGAGGTCATGAGGAAAGACTTGAGGCAAAAGTTCCAGCTTGTTTATCAATGATTGTGTATCTGCTTCATTGCTGCTGAATCTTTCTTGAAGTCGATTCCAGACATGCTGTAAATAGACATCAGGGTTAGAAATGTAGACTCGGTTAAGATGTTCTACAAGTGTTTTGGATTCTGACCATCAGCCATAAGTTTAATCATGGGGTTAAGCTGTTTATCGGATGCTAACGGTACTCCTCAGTTCATGTTCTGGAAGGCTGCACACCAGGTTCTGAATTTCTCAAGCTTCTCATCAAACACAGAAAACTTGTTTCAAAACTAAGTCTCGACGAGACAGATAGTTTACACAGTCCTGTATGGCAGTAGCACTGTTGTCATGATTGATGGCTTGATTTATCAACCTAATATGGCTAGACACTGGTGGTGATGTTACCAGATGTGTTTTACGTCCTCGTAGCATATGTGGGTAGAGCATAGCTGTACATTGGATTTGATTGGAAATAATCAGATTGATTGTTGGTTATAATCTCACGAGACTGTGATGTAAGGTCAATATACACGGTGGGAAACCGAGCGGTCGTAACCAGAGAAGGGTATGAGACCCACACGCTCATAACGGGGCACGTTAACACAGTGAGGTTCGATGTGTACCCATGACATGGAGCATTGGAAAAGGATGACGACACAAAGGTTGTGTGAGGCATGAGTTGGTGTCTGGTGTGTTGAGAACAAGAGGCCAGGAGCTGGTATCATGTTCTACTGAAAAGACAGAACTTCCCTGTTGGACACGTTTGATGTCGATGAGTTCTCCATGGATGCTGGTACTGCAACGTTGACAGCTGGTGAAAGGGGTTCTGTTTGACATGATACTGGTTCGAGAGACGTATCCGGTGGAATACCGTCAGTATTGTCTTCAGATAGAATGGGTGGTGGTGAAGACATGGCATTCCTAGGCAACAGCATTCCCACATTTTCCGCGACGTAATTCAGAAGGGAAAACTACGAAAACTAAAAAAAATTACCTGTTGGTAATTCAGCTACGGAAATGTCGAATTCGCCCCAACACAGAGTGTCAGACATCGCTTCCAAATGGGCCTTAGCCACAGTATCGTCGAGTTCTCGCTTCAGCTGTTCGCAATATATCTGCTGCGTTGCTTTTAATTCTTGCTTCATCTGTTGCTGCATATATTGCAGCTCGAGATCACTCTGTTGTGCATAACTGAACATTAACACCCATGGTGCAAAACATGAACATACATTTTTACATTCAAACTTGGTTACATCATTCTGCTCTTCCCTCTGCCTGCCTCTCCCACTTCACATGTTGCTCAGCTTGATGCCATGGAAACTAATACCTTTAAGATCAATGGAATCTCCAGTGATGAAGATGAGTCAATGGGTCTATCACTTCACCATCAAAGACATGTTGGTGGTCTTTCTTTCTTCCACCACCTCCTTTCTGGTCTTGCAAGCTTCGCTTTTGCCGTGGTTTGCCCACCGCCCCCCCCCCCCCCAAGATCTCTGCGGAATTCACATGGTACACCATCAACTAATTCGCATGAATTCACATTCACATGGTACACTATCAACTGTGGAATTTACATGGTACACCTCCTGGTGAAACGACCTAAATCCAGGATCACTGCTCACTTCCACTCATTTGTTCCTCTTTTTCCCCACCTGTGGAACCAAATTCCCCATCCTCTTCAATGTCATTCTTCCCTCCAGGTATTTAAGAGAACTGTTCACCACCATCATAGATCATCCCCAATCCCAAACCATGATCTTTTCTACCCTTGTCAACCACACTCAATCCCCCAACTTCCCAGTTTTCCATTCTTAGAGTTTTCTTCTGCATGGTATCCATCTTGTCCGTCCTATGTATCATCTGTATCCATCATGTCCACCCCATGCATGTGTTTTGTGCCATGTTTTTGTCTGTGACGTCCTGATCCGATCAGTGTATTAGCTCTTCGATGAGCCTCGACTATATTGATGGAAAAAAAAGGAAAAATTCACAATCAGTCAGTGGAACTCACCTCTCTGCTCCCCCTCAACTCTCTCACCTCAACCCCCGATTAAATATAACTCAAACCTGTTCATTCAGAGGTTTATTTATATATTCTCCTTTGTACAACCTGTTTCCACGATCCTGGGACGATGTCTCATGGAAACAAAGTTTGTACTATTATCAGTCATGTGACCTTCAACCTGTTCATTTTCAGTTATTCAATTACCTGGAACAAAAAAACCTTCTAATAGATCTCGTTTATCCACGACTTTCCACTGATGGTTCTTTGTTTCACTTTTATCTCTTCACAGGTTAGGGTATTGTAACCTGAGCACCAAGTCTGGGCCTATCCTGGGGAAACTGAACAACATTAACAACCTGGAGGAATTTGAGTGAGTCCTGAACTGTTATTGAGGTTTTTGTTGTTCTTCTCTTTCACTGAACACGGATTTCTGAATTCCAATCAGTGTTTATTAATAAACTCCATTTTTAATACAATTAGTTCAAGATTTTATGGAAACAATTCAAACACTTCCTCTGTTCATGTAATTATATAATTGCTTAAAGAGAGGGACTGCTGTTATAATCCCATAATTATTTATGTAGAGAGACTGGGATATAATCCCGTAATTAAATAATTATTTATGGGGAGGGACTGGGTTATAATCCAATTATTATATATTTGTTTATGGAGATGGACTGAGTTATAATCCCGCAATTACATAATTGTTTATTGAGAGAGATTGGGTAATAATCCCATAATTATATAATTGTTTTTTGAGACCTGACTGGGTTACAACCCCATAATTATATAATTGTTTATGGAGATGGACTGGGTTATAATCTCTTAATTATATAATTGTTTCTGGAGACTGACTGGGTTACAACCCCATAATTATATAATTGTTTATGGAGATGGACTGGGTAATAATCCCATAATTATATAATTGTTTTGGAGACTGACTGGGTTACAACCCATAATTATATAATTGTTTATGGAGATGGACTGGGTTATAATCTCTTAATTATATAATTGTTTTTGGAGACTGACTGGGTTACAACCCCATAATTATATAATTGTTATGGAGATGGACTGGGTTATAATCTCTTAATTATATAATTGTTTCTGGAGACTGACTGGGTTACAACCCCATAATTATATAATTGTTTATGGAGATGGACTGGGTAATAATCCCATAATATATAATTGTTTTTGGAGACTGACTGGGTTACAACCCCATAATTATATAATTGTTTATGGAGATGGACTGGGTTATAATCTCTTAATTATATAATTGTTTTTGGAGACTGACTGGGTTACAACCCCATAATTATATAATTGTTTATGGAGATGGACTGGGTTATAATCTCTTAATTATATAATTGTTTCGGAGACTGACTGGGTTACAACCCCATAATTATATAATTGTTTATGGAGATGGACTGGGTAATAATCCCATAATTATATAATTGTTTTTGGAGACTGACTGGGTTACAACCCCATAATTATATAATTGTTTATGGAGATGGACTGGGTTATAATCTCTTAATCTATATAATTGTTTTTGGAGACTGACTGGGTTACAACCCCATAATTATATAATTGTTTCTGGAGATGGACTGGGTTATAATCTCTTAATTATATAATTATTTATGGAGAGAGACTGGGATATACTCCCATAATTATATAATTGTTTATGGAGAGGGACTGGATTATAATCCCATAATTATATAATTGTTTATGGAGAGGGACTGGGTTATAATCCCATTATGATATAATTGTAAATCACATAAACACCATACAATGATGGGATTATAACCCAGTCTCTCCCAATAAACAAACAAAATTATTTAAATGGTGATGGTATTCCCAAGGTTCTCCATGTTGTTCATGGTGTGATAACCTCAGGGTTTTTCTCTTTCCCTCCTTTACCATCAGTTTGAGTTCGAATCCCGTTGGTGATGGAGGACTGGAGGGGTTGATGGAAGGTCTGAAATCCCAAACGAAGTTACGAACCCTCGGGTGAGCGTGAAGGGGATTTGTTTTGCGAAACAAAAACAGTGACGTCATAATCCCTGATTGTGTCCCCGAGATTCTCCAGGTGAACCTTGACCACCATTATTATTCTTTAGTTGAACTTTGTACTTCACTTGTGTTCAGAGAGGGGAATGGAAGGAACAGCCAGCGCTGTGTCGGGGATAATTGAGGTGATTGAAGAGCGAAACAGGAACGATGCTTGTTATACCACTCTTATGAATGATAAACAGCTTCACTAACTCATTCTGAACATTCGATGTTTCATTCTCTTGTGGTGAAGGTTCGTAAATGTGAAAAGGAACAAATAATCTAAACTCAGATCCATTGATCGATGTTTGTAGACCATGGTAAAGGAGTGCTGAAGTGAAGAGTGAAGTTGTATTGGTGAAGAAGAAGAAAATATAAACATCATTGTGCACCAGCACTCTCAAATTAACTTTTGTGGATCTGTTTGAGTTCATACCCTGAATGATCCATTCACACCATTTGAACACCTTGTTGTGATTCTTGTTTGTGGTCGATTTTTGAAATGTTCACCTATTGGTCCGACAGCTGCCAGATCACAACCACATTGGTGACTTGATTCCACCCACCATGCCATCCAGACGGAATGGTGTGGCCGTCATCTTGGTTTTATGGAAGGCCTAACACATTAGGCCTGTAGTTAGGCCTTTGCCGTTTCTACAATGTTAGGTTTTGTTTGTATCAGATTTTCATTGGTTGAGTGTTAATCACAATGAAGGACCACGAACAATCTTATCATATGTCGAATAAAAACTATTAGTAAGGTTTAATCAAGCCTGTATGCGCCTCCCTAAAAAAGTAGCATGATGTAATTTTTGAACGGTACCGGTACGGGGGTTAAAATCCGTGAGCATGTGATGAATCAGTTCGTTAATGTTTTAATATCGCATTAAATGTGAGTTTTCCCAATGGGGCTCTTCATTTTTTTAAGAGCTTTGAATGCTTGTTTCCCAATCGGATCGTTACTGCATATATTTTTTTTGAGACAAATCACTCGTACTTAATGGTGAAGTCTCGTACCCCGAATGACCACGGACAAATTTTTATGAACAAAATTTTGAGAGAGAAGAGAGAAGAAAAGAGAAGAACAGAAGAACAGAAGGAAAAGAAGCACACACACACACACACACACACACACACACACACACACACACACACACACACACACACACACACACACACACACACACACACACACACACACACACACACACATTAAACTGAGGTAGCAGATATAAAGGAAATCCTCTGTTCAGAATCACTGTGAATCTTATCAATCTCATTTTATTCATTCACATGGGGACACAGGACAGACATGAGACTGTATCTAACCTTATTCATTCACATGGGAACAGTGGAACTAACGGCCAAGGACAACAACGCTTAATTTTGGTGAAGATCAGAATTCGGATCCAGATCTGAAAAGTGTTTTTTTAAGTGATTCTTCACCATTGAGAAACAGGGCTGAAAACGATATTGCATACTATCTCAAAAAGTTGTGCACGGATTCAAATGAACCTTGGTGGACATGTTGCGTGTGTGATGAGGACTAATTGATTCGATTTTTGTTTAGATCCGAATCTGTATCCAGATCTGGAAATCTTTCCAGTGATTCTTCAGCATTGAGAGAAAGGGCCAAAAAAGATACATAGCACAATATCTCAAAAGGTTATGGATGCATTCCGCAGAAACGTTATAGACAGCTTGGGTGTATGACAAGGATGAATTGATTCAATTTTGGTGAACATTCAAATCCGGATCTGGATTCGAGAATTTATCAAGTGATTCTTCACCTTTGAGAGATGGGACCAAAAATTATGTGTAGCATGATATCTCAAAAAGTTGTGGATGAGTTGTGCCAAAACGAAGTGGATGAGTTTGTGAGGTTACAAGTCACAAGAACAAGCCGATTCGATTTTGGTTAACATACGGATTCAGATCCGACCCATCAGTGGGATACAAAATGTAAACTGTTCAGCCTTGCGGATGTATGCATCTACCGAGTGCCGTTCCTTTTCGCCAAATGTCACTCCATGAGTGATTTTTCATTTGTTTCTTTGTCTTTGTTTTTTTGTTTCTTTGTTTTTTGTCCGCACAGAATGTCTGTGGTTTTTCTCTACAACCGATGTCGGATTGACACTAAATTTTCACCCTTGGAGCGACTACTCATGTAAATTGTTCCAATGACAATTATGATGTCGTAGGTTAGGTGGTGTGACAGCCATATTGGAAAAAAGTAATATCTGTATCTCCAAAACTGCACCTAGGAAGAAATTGATTCGTGGCAAGTGGCAAGTACTCCTCATGGGGAATTATTATAATTTTTATGATGGCATAGGTTCTTTTGTTATGACATCATCATTGCATATGTAGAATGCTACATCCGATCAGTATGAACATTTTTGAGAGTCATCCAGGCATAAATTTGTCAACAGAAAAAAGATTATGACATCATCAGTCATGTGGTTCAGCAGCCAAATATAAAAAAAAACTTCAAAAATCTTCTCTGAAACGGCTGAATCGATCGAGGGAAAACTTTACAGGTATGACCGCCTATCCATGAGGAACAAAACGGTCCCACCTATGATGTCATAAATCAGATGGGTTGGCAGCTATATTGAATTTTCCCTAAAACCTTTAAAATCTTCTCCAGAATGGCTGGACAGATCGATGGGGAAACTGCACAGACATGTTCCCCAAGTCTTGGGGATGCCAGGGTGTTCATGAATAATTGATGGGTCACACAGTCTGGCAGCCAAATTGGATTGAGCGAAAATCTTTAAAAAATTCTTTCTCTTGAACCACTTCATTGATCAACGTGAAACTTCAAAATTATGATCTCGTGGGGATGCAGAATTTTTTTTTTTCGGACACATGTTCTGCCTGGCAGAATTTTTTTTTGTTTCATCTGGGTTCGTATATATATATATATTTTTGGATAAGGCTCACTTGGCTGTTCCTGGATGGGTTTGGGGGTAGAGGAGTCGCAGCTGAGACCCGAATCCTATCCAGGTTCCTTCTGATGACCCCAATGCAGGACTGTACGTATTTGGTCTTCCATTTGATTTGAATTTAATCTATTATCTTGCCAAAACGAAGTTTTTGCAAGATATGTTAGTCAGCTTGTATGTTTTTTTTTATCTTGCCAAAACGAAGTTTTTGCAAAATATGTTGGTCAGCTTGTATGTTTTTTTTTTTGTTTTTTTTTTTGTTTGTCTGTAATCACGTATAAAAAATTCTGCAGAGCACAGTTATCATTGGAAATTTTTGTAACTTCGCATATCAGAGGCCTATAGAGGTCCCTTTCAGCGCATAAAATTTTGAAGGTCAAGGTCAAGGTCACTTTGCCGCAAATCAGGGGAGTCGACGAAACCCTTATTTTTTGAGTCATTTTGATCGGATCGTCTTCAAACTTCATGGGAATATAGTTCATGGTCTGGCGCTCAGCTGATTAATTTTTGGTGGCGATTGGCCTTGACCTTCATGGTTAGCACCTGAGGTCAAACATATTTGACCCAAGGTCAAATTTTCAAGTTTTAGGAACCATATCGTGTAGTACCTCAAATTGAACACCTCGATGAGTGCTTTCTAGATATGTCAAGCTTGAGACATTATGACGTCATTTGGTGACGTTATGAGGCAAACGCATATTTTTCATGGTTACTCTGTAGAACGATTCTCATCGGAATCTCTCGAAGGCAGATATTCCTCAAGGAGTCGCTCCTGGTGGATAGCAGCTCTGTTCACCTCAGTTTGACCTTAAAGAAGTCACATGTGGTCACCTTCTGGCAAGATACGGGTCACCCTGCGGGTGACATTGGTTTTTATTTTATACTTGTTCTGAATAAAATTGAATAATAATATACGTCACGTTTAGAGTCAGGTGGCCGATTAATGCAGGACGTCTTGGTATCCGGTCATTACTGCCAGTAATAATTAAGTGGCAGTTCCAGTTCTGTCTAGTATTAATTACGTATCACATCAGTATCCAAACACCACACAAAATTCACAAAACCACACAAACACCACACAAAATACACAACACATAAACTACACAAAATATACTTCACAAAACACACCACATAAACTCCACACAACATACACTACACAAAACTCCACGCATGATAATCCACATGAAACTACACAAAACACACTCGATAAAAGTACACAAACACAACACAAAATACACTCGACAAAACAAGTCTTGGAGAGGGTCTGCAATCTCTGATTGCTCTTTCTTGTGGTTATTCGGAACAATCTTTAAAGCGATTTCACTGGATTAGTCTCTCGCTTCAAGAGAGTAGCTTTCTTGTGAATGGTGTGGGGTCCTTACTTGAGTCTCTTCTTGATTTTGTCAAGACCCAGCGGATGGAATTTGAGGCCTTCGAAGACCCAGGTATTAAACTTTATGGTCATGACGAGTACAATTCAGTCCAGAGTCGTGTCCTAATGCTTAACCACCACTTTAACAATGGGTATGATGAAGACCATGTGCTGTCTCCCAAGAAGAAATTAAACACCGAGGCGTTCCTGGTCATCATTGATCAGCCAATCAGTGCCCTGAAACACAATCTTGAATCAAACAAGGAATCAACCACAAGTTTGGATTCTTGTTTTGGAATATCCAGTTTTGTACTTTACTGTCATCTTCAAACCTCAAAAAATACAAACAAAGATGGCAGAACTAACCCTACCCCCCATTTAAACACAACCCCCCTCGCCCCACCCACTCCCTGTGTTAATACCTCCAACCTTTTCATTTTCAGGTTATATAATTATTTCTTCACCAGGAACAAATAACCTTCTAATAGAACTCATTTATCCATAACTTTCCACTGCTTATACTTTGTTTCACTCCTTGGAGATTTTATCTCTTCACAGGTTAGGGTATTGTAACCTGAGCACCAGGTGTGGGCCGATCCTGAGGGACCTGAAGAACATCACCAACTTGGAGGAACTTCAGTGAGTACTAAACTGTTCTTGAGGTTTTTGTTCTTCTTCTTCTCTTCCACTGGACACGGATTTGTGAATTCCCATCACAATATTTAGAAATAAACTCCATTTTTAACACAATTAGTTCAACATTTCACGGAAACAAATCCAACACTTCCTGTGTTCATATAATTATATAATCGTTTATGGAGAGGGACTGGGTTATAATCCCATAATTATATAATTGTTTTTGGAGAGGGACTGGGCTATAATTCCATAATTATATCATTGTTTATGGAGAGGGACTGGATTATGATCCCATAATTATGTAATTCTTTTTGGAGAGGGAATGGGCTATAATCCCATAATTATATCATTGTTTATGTTTAGGGACTGGGTTATAATTACATAATTATATAATTGTTTATGTTGAGGTACTGTGTTATAATTCCATCATTATATTGTGTTGATATGATTTATTTACATAACTATTTAAATGGTGAAAGTATTCCCAAGGTTCTCCATGTTGTTAACAGAATGATAACCTCAGGGCTTTTCTCTTTCCCTCCTTTTCCATCAGTTTGAGTTCGAATCCCATTGGTGATAGGGGTCTGGAGGGGTTGATGGAAGCTCTGAAATCCCAAACAAAGTTGCGAACCCTCAGGTGAGTGGGAAGGGGATTTGTTTCGGGAAATATAGACATAGTGACATCATAATCCCGTGACATAATCCACCTGACGTTGTCCAGGTGAGCCTTGATCTCCATTATTAACCTTTAGTTGAAATTTATATTTTACTTGTGTTCAGACGGGAATGGGGGGATACAGCCAGTCCGATGTAGGGTATCATGGGGATGAATGAAGAAGTAATGACGAACTATGAATGATATACTAGTTCATATGAAGGATAAATTATTCACATAAATCATTCTGAACATTCATATTTCATTCTCTTGAGGTGGAGGGAATGTAATGTGAAAAGGAACGAGGAATCTTAACTCAGATCAGGTGATCGATATGTTTGTATATCATGGTAAATGAGTGTTAAAGTGAAGAGAGAAGTTGTAACAGTGAAGAAGATGAATACATCAGGGTGCACCAGAACTCTCAATGTGACGTTTGTGGATGAGTTTGGGCTCAAATTATGAATGATCCATTTACACCATTTGAACACCACTGTTGGATCTGTGGTGTCAAACTCAGGTGATCGTACCACATGGTGCATCTGTAGAGAAGGCAGGAGGAGGAACGAGGGGATTTGGTGTGAATTGATCTTCGCTTAAAAACGAGGAAACTTTGAATGAAGAGAACGTTTGGACCGTCATGTCTGTGTCACACCCTCAACGTTTTGTGAATTCTCTGAACATGATCATTCCGATTCAAGTCATTAAATTGTTATTATTAGGTTTCTCATTATTTATTAACTTTAATATATTTTATTATTTAAATAAGATGCATTTTTCCCCACTGTTTGTAATGGCAGTGGAGAAATTATTAAAACCTCATTATCTATTCTTGGAAATTGTCTCCTGAGAAACCAAAAGTGTATTTAATGTAAAAGACAATAAAAGATCCTGAAGATGAGAGGACATTCTCCAAGGTGCACACCCTTCTCCATGATGTGAGTGTGGATCCACATCGGACCCAAAGTGTTTCCAAACATTGCAAATGTTCCGATTTGTTTGGATCATCTAGATGTTGAACGGCACATCCGGTTCCCACCCGAGTGATCATCGTTCCAGATTCTCCTCTTGTGTGTATAAAAGATAAAATCCCCGGAAATTATCGAATTGTGTAAACATAAAAGCACAACAATAAGAGGGAGTGGGGGTTGCTGAATTGCAATAGGAGAGAGAAAGGGATTTTTTGATTGGACTTGATGAGGGATGATGATTAAGGAAAGTGCTGCAGAGATCCTGGTGCTTGATGAGGGTGATAATGATCAAGGAAAGTGCTGCAGAGAACCTGTTCTGGTGTATCGGTTTCAATGTCTGTCGGCACGCATAATTACTGTGCTTCCCCATTGGCTACGGTCACTCACCAGCCTTTATTTTTTTTCATTTATTTGCATTTATTAATATTTTAATTTACCGATGGTTTCCAAGGTTTCTGTGATTTTTTTCCCCAGTGTATCGGCTGAGATGTCCATTGGCACAGAAAATTACCTGGCTTCCCCATTGTCTCGGATCGCTCATCTGCATTTTTTTTCATTTATTTATATCTTCATTTATTTATTTTCATTTAATTATATTTTCATTTTCGGATGTTTTCCGAGGGTTCTCTGATTTTTTTTTTCCTGGTGTACCACCTTTGATGTCCATTAGCGCATAAAATTTCAGCTTTCTAAGTCACACAGAAGGTACCGATGTTTAATATCAGTCAGTGAGTCAGTGGTTAGAAAGAGCTTTAAATAGTTGCATATTCTTTATCTAGCATTTATTCACTTTCTTTACAAACGCCGCACTCAAACCCATTCCCGCCAACACCCAACTGTCACTCTGCTCTACCATCACACGATCCACCAACGCACTTGCCATTTCGCTATCATCCCTTTTCTATCAGCCATAACCACCATGCCTGCTTCAAATACAAATACTTTATTCCTTATCATTCACATTGCACCATAGTCCGTTTGCCACCCGTATATGTTCTGTACT
>CM068952.1:202007991-202022303 GCA_035128595.1 Eptatretus atami
GTAGTAGGGTAAGGAATCGGGCGTAATTCAGCTTGTCTAAGGTCTCTAGATTGATTTAGAACATATAAATACATCTAAAAAGGTGTTTGCCAGCCTAAACATGAAATGCCTCCACCATTAACATTTTCTGAAATTGACCTAGTCTATAATCAGCAATAGTAGATAATATTTATTTATTTATTTATTATTATCTGCTAAGTTGTATTTAAAGATATCCAATCAAATAACTCTTCTGAAATGGATTCCTCATGATCAACAACTGTAATTTATTCCAACAAATAGACTGTGTTGTTATCTAACTAATTTTGCATATATATATATATATATATATATATATATTATAATAATATGCCAATTAGTTGAATTTCATGATTTAGAGGTGGCCATCTGATTTTACGGTACCATTTAATTAAACTATGGTATGTATAAACTCTGGCATTTTCATTGTATAGCATGGTCCACACCGATCATTTTGAGTGCAACATGACATGGTTCATCAAAGATATTTAAAAAAATCGATGTCAAAATTTTTGCTGAATCGTCTTATATGTACTGATGTATATATCTGAAAAAAACGTAGTCAAATATCTCTAAAAAATTGCGCCACAAGATTTTGTCACAGTGGGACTTCTGGTCAGAAAAACTTTGGTGCCACATACATAATTGCCAACATGCAAAACATATGCCCCTGCAACAAAAAGTAAAAACGAATGATTTATTACAAATGTTAAAATAAATGTACAATTAACAACTAAAATTTCCTCGTTTATACAAATGGAGATCACGTTATTGAGCAGTCTAGTCTGGTTGAAGGACCGATCAGCCCCCTCAACGTGTATAACAATCATGTGAAATCATACTGCACTCACCTCTTGATCCCTACACCTGTATCGATGCAGCGTAAAAAGCCTTCTCACTCGACGTAAGAAATGCCTAAAATGGCCACACGCTCTATTAATGTTCTGTTCTGGTGATTCCTGGTCCTGTAAATAAGCACTTGCATAGCTCAGGAAAGCAACAAGCGGATTGAGAGCTTCCGTTAATCAATGTTTATTACAATGAGTCTCACAAGTCTGAAATAATGAAACATGACATTTTCTTTATGATGGTATCTTGTAATCACGTACAAAAAAATGTGCCATCAAGAACGAATCTGGACAGATCCGTGTCCTGTGCAACCAAATATCAAATTATTCATATCCAGCCTGAATAATACTGTTATCTTCTTTCACTTCCATTCAACCCCATTGAATGATCTTTAAATTCTGGGAAACAGCTGCCAACACGAAAATATAATTATTTACTTGGTTGGTTACTTTTAATTATGGAACGTGGAACACAATTAACCTTTTTAAAGTCCATGCAATAATTTAAATTGATTTTTGGCCTTCGTTTTTTCAACTACCAAGTTGCTCATGCAAGCCAGGATTCGAAACGGGTAGGGATTGAGGAGGCAAAATGCAAATGGTTTCTTTTGTCATTGAGCCAGCAAGCTGGGAGCAACAACACACATTTATTGCCACATCTGAAGCAATTTGAATGCTCTAATGGCGGCGAGGAGCTCCATTTAAAACTGTTCGTTCGATATTCTGTACGTAGATTTATTGATGCCTCGGGTCATAAGAAAATGTCGTCATGGTGTCAAAGCCAGTGACCAATTGCAAACTAATAGTAGGATGGTTACACGGATAACAAAATCGTGCAAAATATGAAAATAATTGCCGATCGAGCATGCAGCTCCAAAATAAAATGCAAATGCATAAAAATAATTAAGAGAAAAAGAGCATTCATGGAAATAATCAGGCTAATATGAAAATTTGTAAAATGTGTGAATGGAAAGTAATAAATACCTTCATGATTGGAAACGTTTTCTCTCTCTCTCTCTCTCTCGAAAGTGAAACGTCTGAATAATTCATCCATGGATGATCTAGTATGTCCTGTGAGAACAATATATATCAAGAGTTGCTCAATTTTGGACTTTCCAGATTCACACATTCAGTGTTGAGGGATATGAAAAAAAATATTTGTTGGAGGGTCGATTGACCCAACTCACCTGCATGGTGATCCTCTCTCTGGAGAAAGTTTCATCATCGAGACGAGGAGATTTCTGCCACACTTTGACCTGCCTTTGGAGGATTGTATTTTTCATAATCTTTACGCGATTATCCTGAGAAGGAAAGGGAAGTGAAAGCAGGAGGGAAAAGTGTTTTTGATTTGCAAATGAAATCAAACTATAATTGGTGACATAGCACCTCACATGTTATCCTTGATGTCATTTACTCCAAGTGAATGTGTGGTAATTATGGGACAACTTTAATAAAACATAAAAACAGCACTTTCTTTAATAACACTCCGTTGAATGGAACCAGCTAATTTAATTTTTTAGAGATGATTGTAAATCATACTAAAATATGCAACTTGGTGTCGATCTGTCTGATTTTTTTGAACGGGATACATTCGGTTATTATTTATCCACAAAATCAAACTTGACAGGAGGACTAAGGGTCAACTGATGGAGGTTGTGGCGACTTCATTTGCCTCCATCCCAAGGTGGTTTACCGCCTTGGGTTAATCCGTGTTAAGGTGAAAGATAGCTTATAGTGGTGTTTTTCTGAGGTCACTTTTTTTTTTTTAAAGCAACACAAAGACCATCATGAAAAAAAGCATAATATTGTTGTATTACAAAACGACATAACGTAGCCAGAGCTTCGGTTCAATCTATCCTGTAAGATCTGTACATATATATAGATCGATCCTATAAGATCGTCATATTGTTGCGGAAATGGGCCTTAGTGGGTTATTAAATATAGGATTAGCCCAGATCCCCCCTTAAATGCATGTTTGCCAGTTGTTTGGTAATCGGACGTTACATGTGTGTTGGAAGGTTAGCAGGCGGTCCAGTGTTCATACAGTGGTGGTTTACTGAGAGGCCCTTCTTTTTCCTTCCCCTCTTAACAAGCCCCACCCAGCGCCCTGACAGAGCCAGTCAACAAGAAGTGCAGCAACCCATTGGCGGAGAGCTGCTGCAAAACCGGACCATGGACCAATCACGTGTCGGAAGCGGTCCAAAAAGCCCGCCCCAAAAAAGGTTGAAAACAGTTCCTTTCACCGGATCTTTCTCTCTTGTGCGTGGACCTCACAGAGGCTGGATGCACCGAGGCTGCGTGCGTGGGCTGGGCGATAGGAAGGACGTCGCCGCCATTTTCACGCTCTCTTGTGCGTCGACCTCACAGGGGCTAGACGCCCCGAGGCGGTGCGTGGGCTGGGCCGATAGGAGACGCGCCGCATTTTGCCACACTCTCTTTGTGCCGTCGACCTCACAGGGCTGACGCCCCGAGGCTGCGTGCGTGGGCTGGGCCGATAGGAGGACGTGCGCGCCATTTTGCCATGCTGCATGCTCGGGTGGGCGTCAATCGGCGACATCGGCTTGTCACGAGCCGCATTCGTGCCTTCCAACCTTTCCTCTCGTCCATGAGGAATCACCGAGTACTCCGTGTCTTGTATGCATGTTGTCCAGGCCTAAGGCTTATTTTGCTGGGCCCCCTGCGAACCCGTATCCGAGCTCCTAGATAAGAGCGGTTATAGATGAATTATAACGTTATCGCGAATGCTTTGCTTGTGTCGTGTCCCCTGATGTTTCCCATTAAATCTGGCTGATTCATACGAAATTTTGCCGCACTGAATTTATCCGTGTCGCGCTGAAGAACAATCGCTCGATTTGTATTTAAAACCAAACTGGCTACGGATTGCGGCAGACTTCGCTCTGTCTCTGATCAACTCCATTCTGTGGCCGGGTATATCCCCAACTGGCAAGCACAGGGTACTTTGGTATCGTGATCTTAAGCGCGTGACCGAGACTGTGCCAACTAGCGGCGATATAACCGGAGACGGCAGTCGCTGTTAAGCGCTCCCGAATCAACAACAATATCATATAATCGATACGGTAAGAGTATCGTGTTTCTTTATTTTGTTCTTCAATATTGTGCTGTCCTCTCGGTCTTGGATCTGGAATATAGAAAATATAAATATCACATTCAGAATTCATCACATCGAAACATGGATGTTTATTTTAATATCTGACTTGCATGAATAAAGTCTCACATACTCACTTCAACAAAAGTAAATGTAGAAATTTGATCATTTGGTTACACGGCAGATATGTACGCGGAGTGCGGGGTGTATGTAGTCCGATAACTCACATGAAACATTTCTGAAACATGATAATATTGAACTCTTTCAACAGCTTGAAGCCTGAGTTAACGACAACCGATAACTGTTTGCTGGAACACTGCCCGGTACCCACTATAAACCTACACTTTTCGGGTTCTATGAAGCTTAGGGATCCAGAAAAGCGGAAGAAACAAAATTTACGGTGAAATTCGACATTGGTGCTCGTTATATAAGCCCAATCCCCTAAATTAAAATAAATCTGGATTTAAACACACACAAGCGCACGGTTTTATAAGCCGCAAATGTTGCACAAAACCCAAGCGCAAAAACGTCCGAAATTATCCACAAAAGTGAGAAACTCGACAGCCACAGAAACTTGTCAGACGCGCGCAAAGCACAAATTCAAATCACAAATTCAGTGACAAAGCAAAACAAAAATTAAAAATACAGCTACACCAAAGATACAATAATACACACAATCAAAAATACCAGTAGTCACATTTATTAGTCGCCGTCATCATTTCCACTGAAGCCACTGAAAGCTTCTCTTCAGTGTCGGAGTTGACAACAGAAGCACACAGCTTCTTCTGCTATGGCTGCATCGCTGACCCCGGCCTCTTTTTCACCGTCGGATGAATCCGAGTCTTGCTGGCTGGAGCTGGTGGCTTCTCTGTCGCTGCTACATACAAGAGTTCAGCTTTGCGAAAGCTGTTGACGATAGAAGATTGTTTTACTTTTCCCACGCTTCAAATCCATTGACAGACCTCCGCGAAGCTTGCTCGTCGCATACGTCCAGTTTCGGTGTCTCATCCTGTCCGAACGCGTTTGATCACGGTACTTTTCCTGGATCCACTGTTCTCTATCATCCCCTACTCGCTTCCCTTACTGATAGGATTCCAGAGCCTACGTTTCAGAGTCTTGACAGATGTTGATCGTTAAGACGTCACCACCACCACCACCACCGGGCTCCATTTCCAGAGGAAAATATCCATCCCGCAGATCGAGTTTCGTAAAGAATCTACTCCGTGCCAATTGTGCATCTATCTCATCGATCGACGGAAGAGGAAACCGTCTGATACGAAGAGCTGGGTTGGATGTGGCCTTGAAGTCCACGCATATGAACATCACCATTCCGCTTTCGCACCTGACACTCGAGTGGCCAGTTGGGTTAGAGGTTTAGCCCGTCTCACTCACCTCTCACCCTGTCGCGGAGAGCATACGGGACTGCCCTCGGTTTACAAAAACGAGGAGCCATGCCCTCCTTCATGAAGAGCTTGGCTGTACATTCTTGAGTCTGCCAAGCTCATTGGAAAACAGGCCTTGATGCTTTTGAAGGATCTGCTCCAACTGCCAACGACGTGGTTTCACAAGGTGAATCGCTGACAAGTCCAGCTTCATGTGATCATCCAGTCACGACCGAATAGGGATGGTCCTTTCCTCGAACCGCATATAATCGAGATTGGCATGCTCTCGCTGATGCTCACTGAACATCAGCGACCCGATCAGCTTTATTTTCTCGCTAGTAGGTGGACGTGTGAGGTCCGAACTGAGAGCTTCAGACTGCTGAGCTTACGAGAGGTCTGCTCGCTTATGATGGAGACGCAGCCGAGTGTCGACGTGGAATGTGGGGAGTATTGTTAACCTCCAGTCTACTGTTATTGGTGAGCTTTTGGAGTTCCCACTGAAGAAAGACCACATTGGTTGAACATCTTTACCCGGGTCGTCATCGTCTCCAGGACGTGGACGGTGGTTGATGCGCTCGACATGTGCGTCTCAGATGACCGACCTTCGTCACATTCAAACACACACTGTCCTTATTGGGACAAACCGACGGAAGTGTTGACCTCCGCACCCCAACATGCCCGAGTGGGCACCTTGTCACCCAAATGGAAGTCTTGTGACTGTGGCCCACGTATTCCTGAGTGTTGTTTCTTACCAAGGTTCTCAGCTCTGAGTGAACGGACACCCTGTAGATTCCTGCCTAGCTGACCTCCATGGTCTAACCGGTGACGACTCGTACATCTTTGAGCGGACTGTTCGACAGCCGATGCGGTTTCGAACCGCATTGACGAATGAATGTCCTCAAATGTTTTGCGAAGCCATCGCAGAAACCATCTTCTGATCTCGTAAACTGGCATAATCTCTCCTTGAGCCTGGCAGGAACACATCTCTCGTGAACTTGCGGGTGACAGGCAGATGTTTGATCTTACCACAAAATCAGCGACGCGTTCTCCGAGTTCCTCGTCAAATTATCAAGTTCATACCTGCTAGTTGTGGCAATTTTTTCAGGCTTTTTATCTTCATTCTTTTCTGGACGATGGACTGGACGTAAGAGGTCAAGGTCGTGTGGTGTTGAATAAACTATGGATGGTGTTGGTTACGGTGTTGTTTGCTATGGGGGATTATGGTGTTGGTCACCTGGAAGACATTGATTTTCAACCTGATGTTCAGTTCGGCTTGAGAACATTGCCTTTCCACTGGTGATCTTTTGTCCCTCGAGACTGAGCATAAGCTGAGTCGATTTGGTATCTCTGGACAAGTGTTTGCCGTATCTCTGAATTCTTCGCGATCTCCACATTCAGTGGTCCATGAGGGACAACCAATCAGATTTAATGACAACACAAGTTATACTTAATTCAGCAAAAAAAACTCCACATACTCAATCCACCCAAGGGTATCTACACGAGGTTACTCTGGCCTCTTGATGGAATCTTGTTCCCATGTCTGGGCTGGAACCTGCTTGTGATCTCTCCTTTCCTTGACGAATCCAGTGGCGTCTGTTATCTGTTGGGCATGACTTGGGTCATAATCGTTTGAAACTCTTCCATCCGTGATCCGTGCCTATGTTAGTCTTGTGCAGATATCATCATGGAAGCTTCTCCTCCCTTGTTTCGAGCGATTTAAAGGTGCCGACTCTGCAATTTTTATTCTGAATGGTGGTACAATCATTTAAAACAAGGCCACATCAGCCTCCTCCTGGAGAAGAATACCAATTGCAAAGATCACACAGCTGAGAAGATACAATCTTTATGGTTCAACAGCACCTGCCATTGTGGGTTGGACAAAGGGACTGAGGAGACGGTCTGCAGTGCCGCCATGAACTGTGTACCACAGTTGCAACAACTGGGGTATCAAAAAATCGCACCGTCTCGAACTCTGCATCCAAAGAAGCAAAATGTAGCACGCGACATGCCAAGCAAGGTGCTTGATAGATCGAGCTACAACCTTTAACTTCGTGTTTACCCATGATGCAATTGCTGATTGCTCAAATCCAGAAACAGCAAAGGGATATATTGTTGTGGGCCGGGTATCGGTGGCGAGCAGACCGCCAGAGGGAGCAGTAGAGTGGGTTCCCCGAACACACCGGAATTTAGGTCGTGACCCTCGGATAAGTCCAAAAGGCACGGGCCCTTACAGGACCATGAATCGCCAATAATCGACGCGTGGGGTAGGGTTAATTGCCAAACTTCAATATACTAATTACCCACGCGGCAAAGCTCCGGGGAATTCACACCCTCGACGGACCTCGAGCGGACGAGCCGTTACGTGCTCGAACCTGAACCCGAGAGGATGGTTACCAAGGCCCGTCGGTCCAAATGAACAATTTACTGCCTCAGCTATTCCTCAACACGCACCGTGCTAAGCCAATAAAAGAAAGACAGGGAACGAGCTGGGACATTCAACAATAGGGAAATTTATTACAACAATAAGCGGGGCGGGAAGCAGTAAGGGCAGAGTTATCCGAATATCAGGCAGGCAATATACAGTGAGCAAAGCACTTAACAATTCTATTAAGAGACGGGGCCCACACACAGACACACACCCAAAAGAAACGGACCCCGTGGTCTTTTATGAAGGCTTCCAGCTCGAGGAAAGGTGAGCTGGAGGCAGAGCCTGTGCTTGGACCTGTCCGCCTCGTGCGGTCTTCGACGATCTGGCTCAGGGCGGGACTCAACCCGCAGCTTTCACGTGCGTCAGGAGGAAGGCACAGGAGTGGAGCGGCAGACGCCAGCACGATCCGGACGGCAAAAACAAGCGAGGAGGCGACGAGGCAGGCGAAGAAGTGATTCTCCTCAGGCTCGACACACAACCAGGCTCCGACCGCCCAACACGAACATGAACACGAAACCGACACGAAAAACCCCCAAAGGGAGCCTGTCTTTTTTATCCGCTCCCTGAGCGGGGCGGAGCCGGTGTCGGACGCTCTGTGCGCGCTTGGTTGGACAGGGATCAGGTGTGTTGACGGCGTGTTCGCTCCTGATTGGACAGCAAGGGGAGCCTGGTAAAGCGCTGTTCAGTGGAGGAGTTGTGAATGGGAATGGCAGGGTGGTTGGTTTGTCGGATCTAAGGATTTAAAGACCTGACTATAAAACAACTTCGCAGCGCACGTACACTTAATTACCCATTAAAGGACGGGACCCTAACTGGAACACATACTTACCGATATAACTGATCTATAAGGACCTCTGGCTGTTGTGTGCGATGGGTTCCAGATTCGTAACAATATTTCCCACCAGACGAGTCTGCGAAAAGTGAGACACTGCATGGCAAGAAAAATGATCATCGATGGACGAGAAAGGCAGAGGTCTCGCTCGAGAGAACACCTTGGTTAGCCACCTGCCTCGTGCAATAACTGACGGGCCGTACGTGAGAGCTTCCTGTCTCAAAGTTGGCATTCGTTTACCTGGATGGTGGCCATCACTAAACTGGGAAGGCCAGAGGTCCTAAAATTAAGTGGTGGGGTGGTGGGACACCATGGTGTCACAGAGGAAAAGAAAGTTCCAACTCGAGCAAAATTACGAGCTCCTCATCCCATCCCAGGCCGACGAACGAGGCTCCAACCTTCAATGGAAAGTGCTCCAGAGGAACCGTGACGTTTCATCCGCCTCGAGAACCCCCAAAAAGGGTGTAAGTAGTTCTTCTTCCTGTCTGTAACACATTTGCGTTGCACTTTGCATGTTCTCGGGTGCATGTCATGAACACACCGCTGGCTTGCCGTCACGCACACGCGGAAACTCAGGTGGTGAGAAAGCAAATCAGCAACGCCAATTCAATCAAAATGATGGAGAAGATAACGTAGACCAGGAAAAACCATGGAAAACTTCTTCGTCAACTTCCACAAACACCACGCAGGTGGTCTCACGAGTCTTAAAGGTGGTCATGAAAACAAATTTCAACAACAATTATAAAGAAATGTTTTGTTTGGAATCATTTTCAGAACAATATGCAGCTGCACCTTTTTCTCAACAGCCCATTCTGATGCAGGTGGATACCTGCTCAGACACCTGTTGCCCTTACTCTCGCATTGTCCATCGCAAATTCACAGACTGCCCTAATCGGGTCTCCCAACCGTACTGAGTATTAGCGAGGGAGATGTTCCATTACCTATCTTCGACTCATCAGGCAACGAGTGCGATCGTTGCAGCGGCGAGACAATCTGATTCTTCTGTCTGTAGATACCTTTGTTAGTAATGGTGCACAGGTGCTTTTTGCATCGTCACAATACCCGCCAATAAATCATAATTCCATCCGTATCAATCATTCCATTCGTTTCACAATGCACTGCAAGACGTCGGTATCACCAAGCGAGACCCTCACTCGAGCTGGTGTCTCGAGCTTAAAACCTGAGAAATAAATAAACAAATAAACCAGGAAGGTCGGATCGACACGGGCAACGAGCAACGTTGCGTCTCAGTGGGAATCTTTGCGTCTCACTGTCACCTTTGAAATCAGTGGTTGTGGTCTACCTGAGAACTGCTCTTTCAATATGTCCATGGGAGACCATCAAACATGTACTTTATGGGACGAGTTACGGCCTGAATGTTATTAATTCCACAGTTGATGGAGACACTACGTACAACTACCATGATGGAGTGAATCATCGATGTCGATGGATCTCATGGCTGGACATCGGCTTCTTCCGTGACTGAATAATCCCACCCTGGACGCGCAAGGTTAACCGCAGGTCGCACAGACGAACGGTGTGGTCTGTGGTACGACTACGACATCGTTGGTGTCCTTCACTCCGGCTGCTTCAAGGCGATGTTCTTCAAAGACCGTTGTTCAGGGAGAGTGGCAGAGTCCGTTTTTTTTGGCTCTCGTTTCCCACTTTTCCATTCGATATGCGTGACTTGAAGTTACACTTGAGGATGTCCTCACATCGCTGTGCGCGCTGGCCACTTCTGTTGTAGACCCCCTTCTAGGCAGAGATGGCCATGCGGTATTCTGGTGTCTATTCGAGCCACATGTGCCGGCACAACAGAACTGCTTTTGCAAGTGATGAAGGCAGTCATTGTCCTTGATCTGACAACAATCAAGATCATCTGTATTAGAGACCGGTCATGGCCATTTAAATGTTGGCATGTTGTCCACGGC
This sequence comes from Eptatretus atami, assembly GCA_035128595.1. NCBI lineage: Eukaryota > Metazoa > Chordata > Myxini > Myxiniformes > Myxinidae > Eptatretus > Eptatretus atami. Next base: position 202,018,537 of record CM068952.1, read on the forward strand.
ATCGAGATGGGAATTGGTCGAGGCGTTTTGGTCCAGGGAGTCCAGCTTAGCAGCCACACAGCAACTTGGTTCGACGACGCCCGTCGTCTGGCATTTTGAGGAGAGACGGATTCATGATCGCTCCACCAGCGTGTGCTGCTGCTTGCTGAATGCTGTGCTGGCCTTGCCATTTGGTGGTACTCTCATCGATGTGGCGTTTTGGCTGGTGTGGCGCCGCAGAATATAGTAAACAGGTGTGGGCGCAGAAATAAGGCACAACACCCTCGGTGGTTGGGCAGATCGAGAACGACTTGGCCCTTGAGGGTGCAACCGAGGTAAAATCGCCTCACACAGGGCATATGCTCTCCGTTCCGGAGGAGAAACCGCTTTGACTTTCACGGAAGGATCTTGCTGAGTGTGTTGTGGTGAGCCTGTTTGAGAAGCATGGAGCCAGCATCATCCCCGCGGTGCAGAAGGATTATGCCCCGGTGTTGTCACAGCTGAACCTATCGCCTTTCCTTTGGGCAGATGAGCGATTATGCGTCCTTGAAATCTTGGGGACAGTCCCCTGTCTCCAGTGGTCTTGAAGAGGTGGACTGGATGTTTGCTGAAGCTATTGCCCCATCCTTATATCCTCACGTTGTGGCGTCACCTCAGAGGCTGCAACTGGACATTTGCCTGACGGCAGCAATGTCTCGACAGACGTGGGGGGCCGGAGCAAGGTTTTACTTGATTGGTAATTGAGGAATTTCGTCGATCGGCCAGGTATCTACAAATGATGGACAATTGACCACATCATTAAAATGTTCTGCCACGGCTTTCCATCTTTTTGGTATATCAGCCTGGTATATCTTTAGACAGTGGAGAGGTGTCATGTCACTCAATTCAGGGACCGAATACAGTCTTTCAGACCATCAAAGGAGCGTTTCGACTCCTTGGCATCCATCACTGCTGTACATCGATGACTTCCGTATCCACCGTCTTCCTTCATGCACCGTCGTCTCTTTCGCACTTCGTTTTTTTCATGAGATGGGAATCTTTCTTGTTGGATAAGGACTTGTTTGCAATCAATCCAAGTGATTGGATTGCATCCGATTCAGTAGGGTCTTGGCGATGGTGTCATTCTCATTCAAACCGGTCTCATGCTTCCTTCTTACGAGAGCCTAAGTGTCTGCGAAGCAGATGGATGTGATGTCTTTCAACTGCTGCCATCACGTCTACACGCCGCACTCTCCACGCACATCTTGTCTGGGGGGCTTTTTCAAACGGATGCAAGGCTAGTCTTTATTACGCGCGGCGACATCGGCGCTGTTATATAATTGGCTATTCTGTCCTGTGACTTCTGTCAACACTTATTGGTTGGGGTGTGATGTGGGCGGAGATTGCCGGGTGGATTGTGGGCGGAGATTGCCGGGTGGAATTGTGGGCGGAGATTGCCGGGTGATTTGTAGGCGGAGAATTTGCCGGGTGTATTGTTGGGCGGAGATTGCCGGGTGGACTTGTAGGCGGAGATTGCCGGGTGGATTGTGGCCGGGAGATTTGCGGGGTTGGATTGTGGGTCGGAGATTGCGGGTGGATTGTGGGCGGAGATTGCCGGGTGATTGTGGGCGGAGAAATTGCCCGGGTGGATGGTGGGCGGAGATTTGCCGGGTGGATTGTGGGGTCGGAGATTGCCCGGTGGATTGTGGGTGGAGATTGCCGGGTGGATTGTGGGCGGAGATTGCCGGGTGGATTGTGGGCGGAGAATTGCCGGGTGGATTGTGGGCGGAGATTGCCGGGTGGGATTGTAGGCGGAGATTGCCGGGTGGATTGTGGGCGGAGATTGCCGGGTGGATTTGTGGGCGGAGATATGCAGGGTGGATTGTGGGCGAGATTGCCGGGTGGAATTGTGGGGAGATTGGCCCGGTGGATTGTGGGCGGAGATTGCGTGGTGGTATTGGTGGCGGAGATTGCCGGGTGGAATTGTGGGCGGAGATTGCCGGGTGGATTGTGGCGGGAGATTGCCGGGTGATTGTGGGGCGGAGATTGGCGGGTGGTTGTGGGAAGGAGATTGCCGGGGGAATTGTGGGCGGAGATTGCCGGGTGGATTGTGGGCGGAGATTGCCGGGTAGATTGTGGGCGGAGATTTGCCGGGTGGATTGTGAGCGGAGATTGCCGGGTGGATTGTGGGCGGAGATTGCCGGGTGGATTGTGGGCGGAGATTGCCGTGGGTGGATTGTTGGACGGAGATTGCCGGTGAATTGTGGGCGGGGTTAATGGCGGAAGAGCGACGTTTTTTGTGCTGAATCATTTTCTGTTGACGCCGGAAGTTGATTTTCTGAGCAGGAAGTGATAATCTTCCTGTTTCGTTAGTTGTCGTCGCGCAGGCGGTGTAAGCTTCTCGTTCTTCATTGTTTTTTTCACCAAGAAGTGTTTTTTAAAACGTCTTGTGGAGGTGATTTCTTCCTCTTTTTGGTGACAGAAGTGGTTATTACAGCGTGGCGACATCGGCTGTTATATAATTGGCTATTCTGTCCTGTGTCTTCTGTCAGCACTTATTCGTGGTACCCTCCCTTTGATCTGAGGGCTATAAATAGAAATTGTCCAAGCGTCACAACTCTCCATGCATGCATGCTAATTCACCGTGTCTACATTTAATATTTTATAACTGCAAAAATTGTTTCCTCATTCTTTACCTATGACTTTTATACTGCCGCCAGCCACGGCGATATCGAAGTATTCGCTTCTTGTATTGTATTATTTTTTTTATGGAACATGATTTTCCATTATTTGCGGTGGTAACGCCTGTGGTTTTCTTTATGCCTGAGTCAAAGATTTGCATTTATTTCAACTGTTTTGAATTTGGCATTGCATAACTGGATTTCCATACAATTTTCAACATGAAAGCGGGCATGTGTGTGAAGAGTGGGGGATGTGAATTGGACATCAAAGCAATTCAGAGTCAGTTTAGAAGTCACTCCAAGTCGAGTTTAAAACATGTCAAACACAACATTCAATACATTTCCCTCTTGGTACGTGTGGTGTAAAATTATGTGCATTAAATACAATCATTAAATGACTTACCTCATGAGCGACTCTTCTTATTTGGTGCACTTTAAAAGCATAGAACAGGGCTTCATCGAGTTTAAACATTTTCAATGCAGGATTGAACCTGCAACAGTAATCCTCGGAGGCGACAGAATTCTCATCTCTCCCTCCTCTTCTCCTATTCCCTCTTCCCTCTTCTGACAACAACAAACAATGCATTTGCCCATTGTTGGTGCTTGTTGTTGTTTTAACGAAGCCTTTATTTCCCCGCCAACCTTCATCGGGTTTCCGTCCGTCGTCCGTCACAATTTCGTTTCGGAGCTGAACTACAAAATCCCTCAAGATATAATTACGAAATTTGGTAAACAACATATCAAGCAAGTGGTTGGAACTGGTGGCCATTTTGATATTTTTCTTAATTGAATAGGTCACATGGTTTGCAGGCCATGTTGGATTCAAGAAAATTATTAAATAATGTTTTCTTCTGGAATCACATAAACTAACGAAGCGAAAATTTTGCAACTATCATCTTCCATCAATGTATGATACATCGTAAATTATGATTGTCACAGTCACATGGTTTGGCGGGCATCTTGGATTAGAAAACAACCTCATCCGATTTACGCACAGATGTCCCGACTGCCGCTCGACCACCCCGAAGTACATGCGCACTTCATGGAAGGTGGCTTCTTGGTTCAGATCGGCACCAAAAACCCATTCGGACGGATTCCCGTGGATCAGACGATCGAGGAGACTGTCAA
>CM068952.1:202071881-202087896 GCA_035128595.1 Eptatretus atami
GATCGTCACTTACTTCGTCCGCCCATCACTTTTTACGCCGACTCACTTTAGCACCGAGCGCTTCACTACCCTTCTGCTCTACTGTTGTGACTAATTTCATTCTCCATTCCTACTCCCCAAGTCGCCACTACCATCCAACATGATGCGGCTTATCAGTTATGCCGATAGTATCCCTTTACAGATGCAGGTCGTTGCCGAAAGGTTTATCGTCGGCCTCTCCGAGTTACAGTTAGCATGGCTGCCAGTTCTCCGCTTGTCAGGGATCTATACGACTCTCATTCTACCTGAGTGAGCCTCGAATTCGTGTCCGTATGCATCTTCACGAATTTGGCTCTCGGTCCTTGCATTACTTGCATTCGTGGTCAACGCCCCGTCTTACTTCCCTCCACCCCTACTCCTCGCCAATATCTCTGCCGTGACAACGCACCTTAGAGCACGCCAAAATCACCACCCTGTGAAGCACCGAGGAAAGTCTAGCTAAGCCGGATTCTAATGTACCATGAGTGCGAAATAGACATATCTCCCGCGTGCGGCCCTCTCAGTGACTAACAACACCAGTTAAGTCCGCCCAATCCGTACCAGCGGACGGCGACCTAGACGCTGTTGGACCGCCACACCAGGTGGAGCCGAACCAACACAGTGTCTCCAACCTCGCCTATCATGCATAATAGCTCTAATCAATGAGCTTCATCTACTCTAACGCCCACCTAGCTTCATTCCAAAGCACCCATTCAATGAGGTCGACCTTCCTACAACAAACTGGATTTTCCATACTGCCTTTGTCCGTATGGTCTCATCGGCCATTTCACTGAACTCACCCGTTTCCCCCGGCATAGGTCTAGCACCAGTAACGGGCATGCTCGAACTGTCCACCGTATAACGTGCTTGTGAGCAAATCATCGTCATGCGTGACCTTCATCACCTCCAAAATGGCTGCGATTGCTTCGTACTGTCATCGAATGTGCACCGTTTACAACGCAAAGTAGAGCGCTATGACCATCACAGCCCGGACATCGCGCGGTGCCACCAACCCCCCAGTCCGCGATCTTGTGGGCCCAGCCTCTCTCTTTAGCAGTGCCAGGCGTTATAAGCTTTCCCAATGACCTTCCATCTATATACGTATCCCACTCATTCCATCCCACCTCTTCTATCGGTTTGCTAAATACTCGTCGCGCTTCGTACTCATTCACTTGCTCTACCGCCCTTGTTCCCCATCTTATAGATAACCGTCTTTGTAACACTTCCCGATCAATCCCGACATGTAAAACAACGCTAACCTCTGTCAGAAATTCTCGTCATGTACGAACCGTTTCGCTCAGCACAGTGCCAAAAGAGTCTAAAGCAGCACATTCACGACAGACTGCTCTCGCAATTGGTAATCTACTATACCGAGCCACTACGGAACTGCGACGACCGTTTGAAACTCGTTTGCATTATTCGTCTAACACAGTGAGTAGACCAGGTTTTATTACCTTAGTACTCTCACCTCCGTGCCAAACCGCCCCTTCGCAACCCGACTCTGATACCTGTTTCGAGAGTACTCTTCTCCAACGGTCAGCTATTCCGTAGCCTCTTGACATCTAACGTCGCCGCGTCTGCTCCACGCGCCGGCCACTCAGACTCATCGTCTTCCATCTAATCTGACGTTCTTACCTCTCGCACATATCCGGATTGTCAAGAAAAAACCTCACTAGTCTATAACCATCCCGAGTTTCTGTCCTACGTCACATAAGCCTGTGCCATCCTCAACTCACCCCTTACCATAGCTGGTATGCCCTCAGGAGTCTTTGCTCACAAGGTCGTACTCCCCACCTGATGCATTCTCGCTCCATAACGGTCCGTAAATCAGCGGCTTGGACTCCGCACCGAAGAAACGGATGCTCCATTCATCGGCAGCAAGGATTATTCTTTCGTCCCAGACCCGATAACCACCAATGTATTCGCTTCAAATTTATAAACTAAGTAGAGCCCCTATCCCATATCCCACTATTATTCTAATGTACAATTCTATTTAAATCATATTCTCCGTTGCTCTTTTGCCATCGAAAGCATTAAAGCCAACGATCGCCTTTCGTTCTGTCTACGTAACGAGTCGTGAAAGTGCCGTTCGCCGCGCTTTATCATAAAATGTATCTACTCATTCACGCTAGCCCTCCTCGATCAATGGCCTTTCCTACTCTTACAGCTTTCGGCAATTCGTCTATCGCCGTTATCTACTGCTCGCTTCTAGATAGGCGTTCTGAGAAAAACGCCCGATGAAAAAAAAAAACAAAAAAAAAAAAAAAAAAAACAAACAAAAACAAAAAAAAAAAAACAAAAAAAAAAAAAAAAAAAAAAAAAAATCAATAAAAAAAAAAAAAAATAAAATAAAAAAAAAGAAAAAAAAAAAAAAAAAAAAAAAAAAAAAAACAAGAAAACACAACAATAAAAAAAAAAAAAAAAAAAAAAAATAAAAAAAAATAAAAAAAAAAAAAAAAAATACGCGTATTGATTGGTCGGCACCGCGCCCTACTGATTTTCAAAGGTCGCCCGCGATCGCCGTCGATGCGAACCAAAAGAGAAAAGCCGATCACTGTCTCCACCACTATCGCCCCGTTGGCCTAGTTCTGATCAGCATTACTTCAACCGGATTAGTTCTTAAGACCTATCCGAATCCTGTGGCAGCATATGGCAGAGTCTTCTCCACTTATCACAGCCACGGAGTCGCATCTCTAGCGAAGAAGAAACCTCTTGCAGGCATGGCACCAGAGTGATGCTTGATTTTTTCTCAGAGTATTTGGAATTCCCAACCGTACTGCGTTAGTTCACCGCCTCAGTCGTACATCTCTCGCCTACCTTCACCGACGCTAGACATGATCACGGTTCATCTATTTTGATTAGACGCCTGGCCCTCTAGACCTCGCTAGTCTCCGGCGCAACGTTCAGATGTCTGCCGCGCTATTGTTACTCGAGCTAGATCGATACGTCTTACCTTAGAATACGCTATTTTTCATAGTTCGAGTTGTCAATTATCATTTCTCTAGCATATACTCTAAGCAATCTATCCACATTCGCGTTCACTGTTTCCCCCACTACCTTTCCGACAACAACCGTTGATCATTAGCTCCACACGTAAACAAATTGTTCTTTGATTTTCATCGAGGATCAGATGTGCGTCCATGACTCGCTGGAAGCAAGCACCTCCCATATGATGACATCTCCGTAACTTGATTCTTCTAAATTGATAGTCCGCCTCCCGCCTTCGAACGCCCTTCGTTTGAAGTTTGTCTTCCTTCTTCTCTCGAAATGACTTTGATGGATTACGCGCTCTGCCAAATCGATGTCTGTGCTGGAATTTTGTAATGGCCACTACGTTATCAGACCATCTTCATCTGATGCGCATCGTGTCATATGGATGGCATCGAGGTTGGTTATGAAGCGCAGATTGACCGTCTTTGCAGAATAAAGCGAACAACCATTCGTTTTCTATTGTTTCTGTCTTGTATGTCCACCAATAACTCGCCCGCCCCGCCCATGCCGCGAAACCTGCTCTGGCCTTTCTATAATACCTAGTCCCAATAACGCTGTCATTTCAGAACCGATGAAGTATCGTATCGGCATTGTATAACGTCCTGCTGAATCTTTTGATCGCTATCGGTTTTGGCAGGTCGAGCGCAATAAGTTTTGCAAACAGCAGGGGCATACCTCCCTGGTACTCAGAGCATTCAGATTAGACTGAACGGTTTGTTTCGCCAAAGGGTATTTCGACACTCGTGTCGTTGCTGAGGAATTATTCCCAAGATACAATCCGCACATAAAATCACGAAAGCCCACCAGTTACCGCTTACATCCCCGAATTTGTGTGTCTAGCTTTTACGTCCAGTTCGCCGGACAATTACCCTTGTGCGCAGACGCTGTTGTATACGATGTTCGAGGCCATGCATACGTATTGCGGTGTCGGTAGACCTTCCATTTTCCTGTCTCTCCTCGATAGCTATCGACGACAAACTTTCAGAGCTGCGGTATCGGATCAGCGCCATCGGCCATCCATGCCCGCTTTAATTCGTCTTTGATGATTGCTTTGGATATCAGAATTTCCCGGGCTGTAGCTCTGGCACTTCCTTTTGTTAAGTACGGGCAGCGGAATCAGTGGGTTATTTCTTCTAAGAGTGATTTGCCATTACACCTGCATTAATGCCCTTCTTGGTCACAGTTCATGCATGTGGCCATCCTGGCGGAGCATCTTGCTACGGGGTGGTTTCTTTTATATCACAAAAGAAAACATTTTACCAACCGAAATGGTTGCCGAGGAGCTCGACGTGGGCTCTTGGTGCTCCGATATCTCTCGGCGTTATTCTCAATCCTCGGGCATCGGTGGTGCCCGGGGAATGTTCTTTTGAGTTTCGGTGGTAGCGCATTCCATTAGCCACACCGGTTTCTCTGTCCCATATGCCTCAGCTTCTGCCTGTGCCGTTTCCATAGCACTTCTGGCCTGGTTGGGCAACCGTATTCAGATCGGGTCTGTGCTTTTTCCAGTGAAGCGTTGCCGGTATGGGGTGACTTGAGCCCCCTCGGACATGAAGGGCCTCTCTCCGGGTCGCTTCATCTCGATGTTCCTCGGCGGTTAACCAGCCCCGAAATATAGCAGTCTTTGCCCTCTGCTTCAGAGCTATGCGGTACTGATCGACTGTCTCCCGCCTCTTGCCTGCGCGTTCGCGAGAAGATGGTCTTGTGATCATACCTCTTTCTTTGCTGCGGGTTCATCTTAAAATCGCTCGCAGGCACGTTCGATCGCTCGTCGTTAAGTGTCACACTCGAGTAGAGCCTGAATTACGGCTTGGCATAACATGCGTTCACTGAAGTGCGCCCAGTTTTGTTGCGCTCTTCCAATTGACTGGTCAGTATTTGGGAGAAGCTACCAATGGTCCACTTCATCGCCGAGCTGCGCGCTGCTAGCTTTCGGTCCGGCAATCGATTCTCTTTCCGGCTTGTTTAGATCTTTGTCCTATCGGTTATGCGCCACAAAGAATCAAGGGTGAAATAAACTTAGTAATGACATGTATAGGAAACTTCAGATTATAAGGGCTTTATTTCACTTGATTGAAGCCGTCTCTACAAGCACAGAAAAAGAGAACTATTATTGTTATTCAACACAATGCAGGTATAAAAAAAGCAATTAGCCAAGGCAAAAGTACATAGATTGGTTTACACATCCTCAATTCTCAGCCATTTTTATATGGAGCAGCAAGGTGAACCACAAAAGCATGTTAATGACAATGCCCAGGACAATCGCACGCACGCGATCCACCCGCGTTTATCCGAGTGCTGCCACCGCGAGCCACGCGTCACGTTCATTCTCAGCTTTCATCCTTTATTTTTCACAGATTGGAGATGTTTGGCATGGGAGGATTAGGTCTTGTGGTTGATTGTTAACTTTGTTTTGGGCCAGATTGAGAACTTTAAGCAAGAAAGGGACGGGGTGCAGAGTCTGCTGGGGGAGCAGGCAGAGAGAGGGGACCAGAGTCCTGGAGTCGAGGGTTTTAAGCTTCTTTCAGGGGCTTGGTAGCTCGATGAAAGGAGATGTACATTGTTTGGGAAGAAGGGTCTTGAGTCTGATTCTGCAAGTAAAGGGAGTAGTGAGCATGACGTTTGGGTTGGATCTTCCCCTGCGTGGTGAAGCGGACTGAGAAGGACCGAGGGGAGAGGGAGAACGCAGAAAGGTTATGTGATGAATTCCCAGCGCTTATGTAACATCAGTTGCAGGAGATGATATGGAGACCAGATCCTGAAGAGGAGATGGCTGCTTGGCAGTCGTGCCAACCTCTTATAGTGAAATGCCAGACCACTGTGTTGAGCAGCTCCTCTGAGAATCGCCGCAGAAGAGATGTTGTACTTTCATAAGCTTGACTCAACTTAACCACAATTTGGAGCAGAGGGGCAGGGAACATTTGCAGGAGAGTTGTTTTCATCACGAAAATTCCATGGAAGTGCGAGGAATTTGCCTTTGGTAGACAAATCCGGGTTGGAAAATGTTCACAGATTGAGATGCAAGTCCTGACATTGGATGCACAGAAAGTCCCTTCTGTAATGTTTGCCGTGGCTGTGAGAGGCACGGGTACCCATCACCATACAGCCAGATTACATCGCGGTGACCATTGAACATCGCACATCATAGGCAAGAGATGATCCGGGATCATCATAGGTTTAAATGTTCCACGTTTGGGACGAAGAGAGGAGAGAGGAGACATACGCGAGAGAGTAGAGTAGAGATGATAGAACGAGATGAGACGACGAGGTTCAGGGCACTGTCTGGCACTTCGTCGTATAGAGACAGTACAAACACACAGACAAACAGAGTGTGGGAAAAGAGGGGAATTTGGAGCCAAAGCGTACTCTGGTTTGGAGTTGAAAATGCATTATCAGGAAAGTGAGAAATGGAGTTCTTGGTGTACTGTTGCGAAGTCTGCCACTTTAAAACGGCTTAGTCAATCAAAAATCTAGGAGACGATAGCCAGCTGGGAGGAGGGTGTATGGGGGAGATGGAGGAAGGCTTGATAAGCATAACTGGGACGCTGGACAGAGAGATGGGGGGGGTGGGGGAGATGGCAGATTGCAGGAATAAGAGGTAAGTGGGAGGGGCAGGATGAAGAGGATGCTCATAGGGGTGCTAATGAGTGCATGCTGCAGAGGGCAGGACAGGGAAAATCCGAAAGACGAGGCATGAGTGGGAGTTTTGAGATGAGTTCGAGCCCTACAGAGTGGCAGTCTAAGAGATTTTCAATTTCATTTCATTGCAATCCATGACTGTACATATCAAATTGGAAACCTTTGCAATTATTTTAAGATATAAAAACTGGATATTTAACTCTTAAGAATTATATACTTTTATATTTTTTAGAAATATATGCTTTCTATAAAAAAAATACATTCTTTAAAAAGAAAATAATTCTTTCAAAAAAACTGCAGCTTACTTGGAGCATTCCTCAAAACCCCAGGTTACCTTATAAAGAGTTAACCCCCCCGGGGATTCTCTCTGCATCTGTCGGGGTCTAACCCATGACATCACGCCGTAGCTCCAGCACTTTCGCGCTTTCCTGGTGGTAGTTTTAATGTTGACGCGATGGTCCCCGTTCACACAGATATCAACAGACAGGCTTCATCGGCTTTGAGCTGTGACCTCATGAAGCCAGAATAGGGGACGGCTCTCTGAACGACGCCCATCAATGATGGGAAATCTCATACGACGAGGGCAGAAAAAAAAATCTGAACAGACTGAACCCATAAAACATAAACATTGAACCCAGACCCTCAAAAATATATCTCAAAAAGTAGCAGAAAAAAGAAGAGCAGGAAGATTAAGGAAAGTTTAGATGTTTGATGTTCGGAGTTCTGCTCAGCTCAGTCATTTCTGGAATCACCTGAGAGAAGGGCAGGATGCCAGACATCACTGGAGGAGACAAAGAGGTCCCGTATGAGGCAGATATTTTCTCTGCCATGGCCTTCAAGCCTGGCATCATGACGGTACTCTCCAAGCCCTATCTTGAAAAAAGAACAGAACAGGAAAGTACAGAATTTTTATTTATCACATCTTCACTCAGCATCAGAATGGAGACAATTCATTGGAAGGACTTGGGACTCAAGTAATGAATATTTGAGACCTTTTCTTCACTTGGACAGAAAACCTTACGACACTGGTAGGAGTTTTCCTTCAGAAGGACGTGTTGGGCACTTAAGTGGAAGGAACCGGAATAAGGACGGTGAGTAGTTGTGAGACATTTCTTCCCTGGAGACATATCGAAGAACCTTTACACACTGGACGGAGTTTTTCCGTTTCAGAATGGAACAGTGTCGGGCAGCTTATTGGAGGGACCTGGGACAGTAAGAGAGATTTCGAACATTTCTTTCAACCTTGGAGAGAGAACCCTTTACATCACTAGGAGGAGGCTTTTTTTCCGTTCAAGGAGGGCACTAGGTGTGGGGCCAGTCTATTGGAAGTTGACCTGACGGAAAGTAAAGAGAAGATTGTGAGAATTCTTCACCTGGAGAAGAGAACCTTACATCTACTGGAAGGGGTAAGTTTTACGTCAGAACGGGACATGTCGTGGGACAGTTCATTGGAAGGAACGGTTTAGGTTTCGGTTCAATTCGCGATCGGGTTGCTCTCAAACTTACCTAAGATTAAAATTTCACTGCTAATTTCTATCATTGATGTGTTGTTGGGGGTCTGTAGTTCAGTTCAAGGCTTTTCTGAACCAAAATATTTTCTGTCTCATTCTCAGCGCTTTTTTCTCGGATCACTCCCCGTCGTACTTTCTTTCATCTTCTCTCTTGTTCACCCAACTAGTTTGTAATCTTCTCTCTGCTGCTTTAAACTTGAGCCAAGTTCGTATTAGTTATTTCAACGATTTTCCCGTTGTTTTGAAAGGAGGCCTATTTCATTCCTTGTAAACTTTGATGCAAACCGTTTTCTGGTTTGATGGGTTTGGAAGGGAGCTCATCACCTCACCCCTCCGCCATTGAGTATCTTCATGGGATGCTAGAATATCTATCCAATCTGGGGAGCTTTTCTTCGTTAGTCGTTTTGAAGGATTTCATTCAACCTTTCTCCCTAGGTATCTTCATCGCTTATATAAAAATCCCCCCAAGTGGAAGATCTCATACACCAGTGAAGATACCAGTGCTGGTGATGACTCCTTCCAAAACTACAAACAGAAAAAGCCCCCAAAGTGGAAGATCTCATGTACCAGTGAAGATACCAGGGGTGGTGATGAATCCTTCCAAAACAACAAAGATGAAAATCCCCCCAAAGTGGAAGATCTCGTATACCAGTGAGATACCAGGGTGGTGATGACTCTTCCAAAACTACAAACAAGAAAGCCCCCAAGTGGAAGATCTCGTATACCAGTGAAGATACCAGGGGTGGTGATGATCCTTCCAAAACTACAACATGAAAAGCCCCCAAGTGGAAGATCTCGTATACCAGTGAGAACAGGATGATGACTTCCAAACTACCAACACGAAAAGCCCCCAAATGGAAGATCTCGTATACCAGTGAAGATACCAGGGGGTGATGACTCTTCAAACTACAACACGAAAAGCCCCCCAAATGGAAGATCTCGTATACCAGTGAAGATACCAGGGGATGGGATGACTCCTTCCAAAACTACAAACATGAAAAGCCCCCTAAGTGGAAGTTCTCATATCCCAGTGAAGATACCAGGGGTGGTGATGACTCCTTCCATAACTACAATCATGAAAAGCCCCCCAAGTCGAAGATCTCGTATACCAGTGAAGATACCAGGGGTGGTGATAACTCCTTCTTATGACTCCTTCCAATAACCACAAACAGTATAACCCTCCAAGGAGAAGATCTCGATACCCATGGAGATACCAAGATGAGGTGATGACTCCTTCAAAACCACCAACAGCATAAACCCTCCAAGGAGAAGATCTCCGATACCCATGATGATACCAGGGGGAGTGATTACTCCTTCCGAACTACAAACATGAAAACCCCCAATGGAAGATCTCGTTATACCAGTGAAGATACCAGGGCATGATGACTCCTTCCAAAACTACCAACACGAAAAGCCCCCCAAATGGAAGATCTCGTATACCAGTGAAGATACCAGGGGTGTGATGACTCCTTCCAAAACTACAAACATGAAAAGCCCAAGTGGAAGATCTCGTATACCAGTGAAGATACCAGGGGTGGGATGATCCTTCCAAAACTACAACACAAAAAGCCCCCAAATGGAAGATCTCGTATACACAGTGAAGATACCAGGGGGGTGATGATCCTTCCAAAACTACAAACATGAAAAGCCCCCCAAGTGGAAGATCTCATAACCAGTGAAGATACCAGGGTGGTGATGACTCCTCCCAAACTAAACATGAAAAGCCCCAAATGGAAGATTCTGTATACCAGTGAAGATACCAGAGGGTGTGATGACTCCTTCCAAAAACAACATAAAAGCCCCCAGTGGAAGATCTCTATACCAGTGAAGATACCAGGGAGTGATGACTCCTTCCAAAACTACCAACACGAAAAACCCCCAATGGAAGATCTCGTAACCAGTGAAGATACCAGGGGGGTGATGACTCCTTCCAAACTACCAACACAAAAGCCCCCAATGGAAGATCTCGTATACCAGTGAAGATACCAGGGGTGGTGATGACTCCTTCCAAAACTACAAACATGAAAAGCCCCCAAGTGGAAGATCTCGTATACCAGTGAAGATTCAGGGGTGTATGACTCCTTCCAAACACAAAACAGTAAAACCCCAAGGGAAGATCTCGATACCATGGAGATACCAGGGGGTGATGACTCCTTCCAAAACCCAAACAGAAACCCCCCAAGGAAGATCTCGATACCATGAGATACCAGGGGGTGATACTCCTTCCAACTACAAACAGAAACCCCAAGTGGAAGATCTGTATACCATGAAGATACCAGGGTGATGACTCCTTCCAAAACTACCAACACGAAAAAGCCCCCAAATGGAAGATCTCGTATACCAGTGAAGATACCAGAGGGGTGTGATGACTCCTTCCAAAACTACAAACATGAAAGCACAAGTGGAAGATCTCGTATACCAGTGAGATACCAGGGGTGGTGATGATCCTTCCAAAACTACCAACACGAAAAGCCCCCAAAGTGAAGATCTCGTATACCAGTGAAGATACCAGGTGGGGTGATACTCCTTCCAAAACTACAAACATAAAAGCCCCCAAGTGGAAGATCTCATAAACAGTGAAGATACCAGGGGTGGTGATGACTCCTTCCAAAACTACAAACATGAAAAGCCCCCAATGGAAGATCTCGTATACCAGTGAAGATACCAGGGAGTGATGACTCCTTCCAAAACTACAACATGAAAAGCCCCAGTGGAAGATCTCATATACCAGTGAAGATACCAGGGGGTGATGATCCTTCCAAAACTACAACACGAAAAACCCCCAATGGAAGATCTCGTAACCAGTGAAGATACCAGGGGGGTGATGACCTTCCTTCAAAACTACCAACACAAAAGCCCCCAAATGGAAGATCTCGTATACCAGTGAAGATACCAGGGGTGGTGATGACTCCTTCCAAAACTACAAACATGAAAAGCCCCCCAAGTGGAAGATCTCGTATACCAGTGAAGATACCAGGGGTGGTATGACTCCTTCCAAAACCACAAACATGAACCCCCAAGAGAATCTCCGATACCATGGAGATACCAGTGGGTGATGCATCCTTCCAAAACTACCAACAGCATAAAAGCCCCCAAGAGAGATCTCGATACCATGAGATACCAGGGGAGTGATTACTCCTTCCAACTACAACACGAAACCCCCCAAGTGGAAGATCTGTTATACCAGTGAAGATACCAGGAATGATGACTCTTCCAAAACTACCAACACGAAAAGCCCCCAAATGGAAGATCTCGTATACCAGTGAAGATACCAGGGGGTGATGACTCCTTCCAAAACTACAAACATGAAAAGCAAACAAGGATAGTTATCTTCGTTACCGAGTGAATGATACCAGGGGTGAGTATCCTCCAAACTACCAACACGAAAAAGCCCCCCAAGTGGAAGATCTCGTATACCAGTGAAGATACCAGGGGTGGTGATGACTCCTTCAAAAACGACAAACATGAAAAGCTCCCCAAGTGGAAGATCTCGTATACCAGTGAAGATACCAGGGGTGGTGGATGATCCTTACCAACTACGAACATGAAAGCCTAAGTGGAAGATTTATGATACCAGTGAAGATACTGAGGTGGTGTTAGATCCTTCCAAAACCACAAACAGTATAACCTCCAAGGAGAAGATCTCCGATACCCATGGAGATACCAAGTGAGGTGATGACTCCTTCCAAAAAAAACACCAAAGCCATAAAACCCTCAAGAGAAGATCTCCGATACCCATGAGATACAGGGGTGTGATGACTCCTTCAAACACACACATGAAAAGCCAAGTGAGATTCGTATACCAGTGAAGATACCAGGGGTGGTGATGACTCCTTCCAAAAAAACATGAAAAGCCCCCAAGTGGAAGATCGTATACCAGTGAAGATACCAGGGGTGGTGATGATCCTTCCAAACTACACACGAAAAGCCCCCAAGTGGAAGATCCGTATACCAGTGAAGATACCAGGGGTGGTGATGACTCCTTCCAAAACTACAAACAGAAAAGCCCCCAAGTGGAAGATCTCGTATACCAGTGAAGATACAGGGGTGGTGATGACTCCTTCCAAAACTAACAACATGAAAAGCCCCCAAGTGGAAGATCTCTATACAGTGAGATATACAGGGTGGTGATGACTCCTTCCAAAACTACAAACGAAAAGCCCCCAAATGGAAGATCTCGTATACCAGTGAAGATACCAGGGGGTGATGACTCCTTCCAAAACTAAAATGAAAAGCCCCAGTGGAAGATCTCATATACAGTGAAGATACCAGGGGGTGATGACTCCTTCCAAAACTAAACACAAAAAGCCCCCAAGTGGAAGTTCTCGTATACAGTGAAGATACCAGGGGGGTGATGACTCCTTCCAAAACTACAACATGAAAAGCCCCCAAATGGAAGATCTCTATATACCAGTGAAGATACCAGGGGTGGTGATGACTCCTTCCAAAACTACAAACATGAAAAGCCCCCAAGGGAAGATCTCGTATACCAGTGAAGATACCAGGGGTGTGATGACTCCTTCCAAAACTACAACATGAAAAGCCCCCAAGTGGAAGATCTATACAGTGAAGATACCAGGGTGGTGATGACTCCTTCCAAACTACAAACATAAAAGCCCCAAGTGGAAGATCTCGTATAAGTGAGATACCAGGGTGGTGATGACTCCTTCCAAAACTACAAACATGAAAAGCCCCCAAGTGGAAGATCTCGTATACAGTGAAGATACCAGGGGTGTGATGACTCCTTCCAAAACTACAACATGAAAAGCCCCCATGGAAATCTCATATACAGTGAGATACAGGGGTGGTGATGACTCCTTCCAAAACTACAAACATGAAAAGCCCCCAAGTGGAAGATCTCGTATACCAGTGAAGATACACTGTGATGACTCCTTCCAAACCACAAACAGAAAAGCCCAAGGAAGATCTCGATACCATGAGAGAGGTGAGGTGATACTCCAAAACACAACAGAAAAGCCAAGAAAGATCTCGATACCATTGAATGAACCAGGGGTGATGACTCCTTCCAACTACAAACATAGAAACCCCAAGTGGAAGATCTCGATATCAGTGAAGATACAGGGTGTGATGACTCCTTCCAAAACTACAACACGAAAAGCCCCAATGGAAGATCTATACCAGTGAGATACCAGGGGGTGATGATCCTTCCAAAACTACAACAGAAAAGCCCCCCAATGGAAGATCTCGTATACCAGTGAAGATACCAGGGGGGTGATGACTCCTTCCAAAACTACAACACGAAAAGCCCCCAAGTGGAAGATCTCGTATAAGTGAAGATACCAGGGTGTGATGACTCCTTCCAAAACCAAAACATGAAAAGCCCCCAAGTGGAAGATCTTTTACCAGTAAGATACCAGGGGTGGTGATGACTCTTCCAAAACTACAACAGAAAAGCCCCCAAGTGGAAGATCTCGTATACCAGTGAAGATACCAGGGGTGGTGATGATCTCTCAAAACAACAAACATGAAAAGCCCCCAAGTGGAAGATCTCGTATACAGTGAAGATAGAGGTGGTGATGATTTCCAAAACTACAACATAAAAAGCCCCCAAAGTGAAGATCTATATACCAGTGAAATACAGGTGGTGATGACTCCTTCCAAAATACAAACATGAAAAGCCCCCAAGTGGAAGATCTCATATACCAGTGAAGATACCAGGGGTGGTGATACTCCTTCCAAAACTACAACACGAAACCCCCAAATGGAAGATCTCGTATACAGTGAAGATACCAGGGTGGTGATGACTCCTTCCAAAACTAAAACATGAAAAGCCCCAAGTGGAAGATCTATATACAGTGAAGATACCAGGGGTGGTGATGACTCCTTCCAAAACTACAAACTGAAAAGCCCCCAAGTGGAAGATCTCGTATACGTGAAGATACCAGGGTGGTGATGACTCCTTCCAAAACTACAAACATGAAAAGCCCCCAGTGGAAGATTCTATACCAGTGAAGATACCAGGGTGGTGATGACTCCTTCCAAAACTACAACATGAAAGCCCAATGGAAAGTCTGTATACCGTGAAGATACCAGATACGCCTATAAAGAAATACAAGGAAAGAAAGTACATAAAAGATACAAAAGAATACAACGAAAAAAAAGAAATAGTACCTAATGAGAATACCAGGGGTGGTATGACTCCTTCCAAAACTACAACAGAAAGCCCCAAGTGAGAAGATTCTCATAACCATGAAGAACAAGGGTGTGATGACTCCTTCCAAACTACACGATAAAGCCCCAAGGAGAAGATCTCGATATCAGTGAGATAGGGTGGTGATGACTCCTTCCAAAATCACAACATGAAAAGCCCAAGTGGAGATCTCGTATACAGTGAAGATACCAGGGGTGTGATGACTCCTTCAAAAATAACAAATGAAAGCCCCCAAGTGGAAGATCTCTTATCAGTGAAGATACCAGGGTGTGATGATCCTTCCAAAACTACAACATGAAAAGCCCCAAGTGGAAGATCTCGTATACCAGTGAAGATACCAGGGGTGGTGATGACTCCTTCCAAAACTACAAACATGAAAAGCCCCAAGTGGAAGATCTCTCAATACCAGTGAAGATACCAGGGGTGGTGATGACTCCTTCCAAAACTACAAACATGAAAAGCCCCCAAGTGAAGATCTCATACCAGTGAGATACAGGGGTGGTGATGACTCCTTCCAAAACTACAAACATGAAAAGCCCCCAAGTGGAAGATCTCATATACCAGTGAAGATACCAGGGGTGGTGATGACTCCTTCCAAAACTAACAACATGAAAAGCCCAAGTGGAAGATCTTATACCAGTGAAGATACCAGGGTGGTGTGACTCCTTCCAAAACTACAAACATGAAAAGCCAAAGTGGAAGATCTCGTATACCAGTGAAGATACAGGGTGGTGATGACTCCTTCCAAAACTACAAACATGAAAAGCCCCCAAGTAAGATCTCTATACCAGTGAAGTACCGAGGTGGTATGACTCCTTCCAAAACTACAAACAGAAAGCCCAAGTGGAAGATCTCGATACCATGGAGATACAGGGTTGATGACTCCTTCCAAAACACAACAGAAAAGCCCCCAAGGGAAAGATCTCGATACCAGTAGATGACCAGGGAGTGATGATCCTTCCAAACTACAAACTGAAAACCCCAAGTGGAAGATCTTTTACCAGTGAAGATACCAGGGTGATGACTCCTTCCAAAACTACAACACGAAAAGCCCCAAATGGAAGATCTCGTATACAGTGAAGATACCAGGGGTGGTGATGACTCCTTCCAAAACTACAAACATGAAAAGCCCCAAGTGGAAGATCGTATACCAGTGAGATACCAGGGTGTGATGACTCTTCCAAAAACACAAACATGAAAAGCCCCCAAAGTGGAAGATCTCGTATCCAGTGAAGATACCAGGGGTGGTGATGACTCCTTCCAAAACTACAACATGAAAAGCCCCCAAGTGGAAGATCTCATATACCAGTGAAGATACCAGGGTGGTGATGACTCCTTCCAAACTACAACATGAAAAGCCCCCAAGTGGAAGATCTCGTATACAGTGAAGATACCAGGGGTGTAGTCATGTGGAGGTGGTCGTTCGTTCAGTTCGTTGTGCAGATCACCAATCTAAACGAAATTCACCTGTACATTAATGAGAACACATTGAATTCCTACTTGTTTCCATATGCACAAGTTGACACAGACAGTTATTACCATTTGAAATTACCGCCGTGAAGTGGGTGTGGCATGCTTGTAATCGTGGAGGAAACGACCAGTAAACAACAAATCAATATGGCGGCGCCCATGGTTGTCTGGTGATTTCGAGTGATTTTTGGTCTTTCAACAACCAAATATGCGTTGT
>CM068952.1:202101784-202122580 GCA_035128595.1 Eptatretus atami
AGAGAAGATGGGATTGGGCGTTAAAACTGTACATGCACTGAGGGTGGACAAGGAGGCCTATGTGCGAGGAATCTGTGAGGGGGTAGAGCATCACCTGTGGACAGGTGATTCTCGTCCTGCTTACAGGGGAATTCGCACATTGCGTTCATCCAAGCCCATCCCTCGGAGCACTGCAGTTAGAGCAGAGAGTGGTAGGCTCTTGACAGAGGAGTCTGAAGTGAAGGCCCGCTGGGCCGGTTACTTTGAGCGGTTGTCCAGGCTGATCCCCCAGCTGTCGAGTTGGACGTCAAGGGTGTTACAATCCCTGTTGCTGACCCTCGAATCAACTGTGGTCCACCTTCGCTTGTGGAAACACGGGCTGCGGTGAACCGGTTGAAACGGGGTGAAGCTCCGGGATCTGTGGCATTCATGCTGAACTTCTCAAGGCTGGTGGAAATGCTGCATTCGTGTCATTGCATGCAGTTTTGTGCTCTGCCTGGAACACAGGCATCATCCCAACTGATTGGAAGAGGGGCCTTGTTGTTCCTCTCTGGAAAGGGAAGGTGATCGCCAAGACTGCAAAACTACCGAGGGGTGACGCTGCTCTCAGTGCCGGGCAAGGTCTTTGCTCGTATAATTCTTGATAGGGTTCGCCACCATCTTCTGAGCACCAGCGTCCAGAGCAGTCAGGCTTTACACCAAATAGGTCAACGATTGACCGCATCCTTGCTCTTCGTGTCCTCACCGAACGCAGACGAGAGTTTCGGCAGGGCTGCTTGCAGCCAATGTTGATCTCTGTAAAGCGTTCGATTCAGTGAATCGGGATGCCCTCTGAAGGATTCTTGGTCTTCGTGGAGTGCACCAAAACTGATCGATCTGATGTCTGAACTCTACTCTGGTACTGAGAGTGCTGTGAAATGTGTGGTACCATCTCTGACTTATTTCCAATTGTTACTGGAGTTCGTCAGGGTGTGTACTGGCCCCCACACTTTTCAGCACTTGTATGACTGGATTTTAGGGAGGATGTCGGAGAGAGATCAAGCTGCGGTGCATCGTTTGGGAATGTCAAGATCTCGGACCTTGATTTTGCAGATGATGCAGTCATCTTTGCGGAGACTTTAGATATCCTTTTGGGGGCCCTCGAGGTGCTGAATGAGGAGTCGGAGCCACTGGGATTACGGGTTTCTTGGGTCAAAACTAAGATCCAGGCTTTCAATGACATCTTGGATGCTGCTGTCCTGTCTGTGTCTGTTTGTGGTGAGGATGTTGAGGTCGTGGAGAGGTTCACTTACCTTGGCAGTGATATTCATGTCTCTGCTGGCTGTGAGTCAGAGGTCAATAGACGTCTGGGTCGGGCCTGGGGAGTCATGCATTCACTGGATCATGGGTGTGGCGCTGCCGGTACCTGTGCGGGAGGACGAAAGTCCGAGTCTTCAGGTCCTTGGTGCTTCCAGTCTTGCTCTATGGATGCGAGACTTGGACTCTGCCCAAGGATCTGAGACGGAGACTTAATTCCTTTGGTACCAGGTCTCTTCGGAGAATCCTTGGCTATCGCTGGTCGGATTTTGTGTCCAACGAGCGGTTGCTGAGAGAGATTCGGATGAGATTTGTTACCTGCATAGTCCGTGAGCGTCATTTGCGGCTGTATGGACATGTGGCTCGTTTTCCTGACTCTGATCCTGCTCACCAGATTCTCTCAGCGAGGGAGTCTCGTGAGTGAGGAGGCCAATGGGCCGACCACGTGCCTCGTGTTTGCAGCAGGTTGACCAGCATCTCAAGGAGATGGGGATGGGCCTGGCATCTGCCTGGGGATGGCCAGACGGAGGCCCCTGGAGTACCGGCGGAAAGTGGACGCAGCGACGCGCTGTTCTGGCACATGCTCCCATACCTGACCTGACCACCTCACTCCTGACCACATACAAAGCGTTTTGTCCACAGCCTGATGGAGTACTGCTCTCCCTTCTGGGCTGATGCTTCTGCCTCTCACCTTTCTCGGCTTGACGCTGCAGAAGCCAAGGCATATAGGATCATTTGTGTCTCCCGCGATGAGACCGAGTCTTTGGGACTCTCTCTCGCTGGATGAAGAAGAGAGAACTGCTGCGAGATGAAGCGAGAACTGTTGAGAGATGAAGAGAAAACTGCTGGGAGATGAAGAGAGAACTGCTGCAATAACATTGGAGAACTGCAGAGAGTTGAAGACATCTGCTGTGAGACAAACAGAGAACTGCTGGAAGAAGGAGAACTGCTAAGTGGTGAAGAAAGAAATGCTGCGAGATGAAGTGAGAACTGCAGTGAGAAGAAGAGAGAAAAGCTGCGAGATAAAAAGAGAGCAGTTGTGAGACGAAGACGTAACTGCTGCGAAAAGAAGAGATAACTGATGGAAGAATAAAAGAGAACAGCGGGGAGACGTCGAGACAACTGTTGCAAGACAGAGAAATTCTGCAAGACAAAGAGAAATGCTGCGAAATGAAGAGAGAAATGCCACGAGAAGGTGAGAAAACTCCTGCGAGAAGAATAAAGAACTGCTTTGCAATGAAGAAAGAAGTACCAGGAGATGGAGATAGAACTACTGGAAGAAAAAAAAATAGAACTGCTGGACAAAGAAGAGAGAACTGCTGCAAGACAAAGAGAGAATAGCTGCATGATGAAAAAAGAAGTGCTCCATGGTGACGAGAGAACAGCTGCGTTATGAAGAGAGAACTGCTGGAAGAAGACAAAACCGATGGAAGAAGAAGTTAAACTGTTGGAAGAAGAATAAGAGATAACTTTTTCGAAAGAAGAGTAACATGCTGGAAGAGGAACGGAGTACTAGTGCAAGAATAAAAGAGAACTGCTGCAAGATGAGAAGAGAAATGCTGCGAAATGAAGAAGGCACTGATGCACGAATAAGAGAGAACTGCTGAGAGATGAAGGGAGGACTGCTGTCAGAAGAAGAGAGTACTGCTGCAAGAAGAAGAGAGAACTGCGGAGAGAAGGAGAGAGAATTGCAGGAAGAAGAAAAACAAACTGCTGCGAGAAGAAGAGAGAACTGCGGAGAGATGAAGTGACAACTGCTGTGGGAAGAGGAGAGTACTGCTGCAAGAAGAAGAGAGAACTGCTCTGAGAAGGAGAGAGAATTGCAGGAAGAAGAAAAACAAACTGCTGCAAGAAAAAGAGAGAACATCTGCATAAATAAGAGAGAACTTCTGTGAGATTAAAAGAGAACAGTTGCGAGAAGAAGAGAGAAATGCTGCGTGGCGAAGAGTAACCTGCTGCAGGAAGAGGAGAGAACTGCTGCGGAAGAACAGAGCACATCTTTGCGAATAAGAGAGAACTGCTGTGAAACAAAGAGAGAATTTCTGCAAGAGAAAGAGAGAATAGCTGTGAGATGAAGAAAAAACTGCTGCAAGAAGAAGATAGGACTTGTGCAAAACAAAGAGAGAACTACTGCATGACAAAGAGAGAGGAGCTGCGAGATGAAGAGAGAACTGCTGCAAGAAGAAGAGAGTACTGCCTGCCGAGATGAAGAGAAAACATTGCATGATAAAGAGAGAACTGCTGTGAGAAAGAAGAAGAACTACAGCAAGAAGAAGAGAGTACTGCTTGAAGAAGAAAAGAACATCTGCTGGAAAAAGAGAGAACTGCTGTGAGATCAAAAGAACTGGCTTCGAGAAGAAAATATAACTGCTGACAGATTAAGAGAGAACTGCTGCGAGAAGAAGAGAGAACTGCTGTGAGATGAAGAGAGAACTACTGCGAGATGAAGAGAGAACTACTGCGAGATGAAGAGAGAACTGCTGGAGAAGAAGGAATACTGCGAGATGAAGAGAGAACTTGCGAGATGAGAGAAACTGCTGGGAGTGAAGAGAGGACTTCTGGAGATGAAGAGACAACTTTGCGAGATGAAGAGAGAATGGGAGTAGAAGAGAACTACTGCGAGATGAAGAGAGAATGCTGGGAGATGAAGAGAGAACTGCTGGAGAAGAAGAGAACTACTGCGAGATGAAGAGAGAACTGCTGGGAGATGAAGAGAGAACTGCTGGAGAGGAAGAGAGAACTGCTGCGAGAAGAAGAGAGAACTGCTTATGAGATGAAGAGAGAACTACTGCGAGATGAAGAGACAACTTCTGGAGATGAAGAGACAACTACTGCGAATGAAGAGAGAAACTACTGCGAGATGAGAGAGAACTGCTGGGAGAGAAAAAAACTACTGCGAGATGAAGAGAGAACTACTGCGAAATGAAGAGAGAACTGCTGGGAGATGAAGAGAGAACTACTGGGAGATGAAGAGACAACTTCTGCGAGATGAAGAGAGAAATGTTGGAGAGAAAGAGAACTACTGCGAGATGAAGAGAGACTGCTGGGAGATGAGAGAGAACTGCTGGGAGAAGAAAAGAACTACTGCGAGATGAAGAAGAACTGCTGGGAGATGAAGAGAGAACTGCTGGGAGATGAAAGAGAACTTCTGGGAGAAGAAGAGAACTACTGCGAGAGAAGAAGAGAACTGCTGGGAGATGAAGAGAGAACTTCTGCGAGATGAAGAGAGAACTGCTGGAGATGAAGAGACAACTACTGCGAGATGAAGAAACAACTACTGCGAGATAAGAGACAACTACTGCGAGATGAAAGAGAGAACTGCTGGGAGATGAAGAGAGAACTACTGCGAGATGAAGAGAGAACTACTGCGAGATGAAGAGAGAACTGCTGGGAGATGAAGAACAACTACTGCGAGATGAAGAGACAACTACTGCGAGATGAAAGACAACTACTGCGAGATGAAGAGAGAACTGCTGGGAGATGAAGAGAGAACTACTGCGAGATGAAGAGACAACTACTGCGAGATGAAGAGAGAACTACTGCGAGATGAAGAGAGAACTGCTGGGAGATGAAGAGAGAACTACTGCGAGATGAAGAGACAACTACTGCGAGATGAAGAGAGAACTTACTGTGAGATGAAGAGAGAACTGCTGGGGGATGAGATGAAGAAGAGAACTGCTGAGAAGAAGAAACTACTGCGAGATGAAGAGAGAAACTGCTGGGAGATGAAGAGAGAACTGCTGGAGATGAAGAGGAACTGCTGGGAAGAAGAAGAAACTACTGCGAGATGAAGAGAGAACTGCTGGAGATGAGAGAGAACTCTGCGAGATGAAGAGAGAACTGCTGGGAGATGAAGAGACAACTACTGCGAGATGAAAGAGCAATTACTGCGAGATGAAGAGAGAACTGCTGTGAGATGAAGAGATAAATGGTGATAAATGAAAAGAGAATGGCTTGAAGAAGATGGGAAGAACTGCATTTGGAAGAAAAGAAAACTGCCACGAGATGAAAAGTGAATAGCTGAGAGATGAAGAGAGAATGGCTGGAAGAAGAGAGAAATGCATTTTGAAGAAGAAACATCTGTTGAGAGATGAAGGGGAACTGCTAGAGAGATGCAAGAGACTGGAGAGAAGGAGAACTGTTACAACAGGAAGAATGAACTACTGCAAGATGAAGAGACAACTACTGCGAGATGAAGAGAGAACTGCTGTGAGATGAAGAGATAAATGGTGATAAATGAAAAGAGAATGGCTTGAAGAAGATGGGAGAACTGCATTTTGAAGAAAAGAAAACTGCCACGAGATGAAAAGTGAATAGCTGAGAGATGAAGGGAGAATGGCTGGAAGAAGAGAGAAATGCATTTTGAAGAAGAAACATCTGTTGAGAGATGAAGAGAGAACTACTGCGAGATGAAGACAGAACTGCTGGGAGATGAAGAGACAACTGCTGGGAGATGAAGAGACAACTTCTGCGAGATGAAGAGAGAACTACTGCGAGATGAGAGAAACATACTGCGAGATGAAGAGAACAATACTGCGAAATGAAGACGAGAACTGCTGGTGAGATGAAGAGAGACAACTACTGCGAGATGAAGAGACAACTACTGCGAGATGAAGAGACAACTACTGCGAGATGAAGAGACTGACAACTCTGCGAGATGAAGAGAGAACTGCTGCGAGATGAAGAGACAACTACTGCGAGATGAAGAGACAACTACTGCAGATGAAGAGAGAACTGCTGGAGATGAAGAGACAACTACTGCGAGATGAAGAGACAACTACTGCGAGATGAAAGAGACAATACTCGAGAGAAAGAGAACTGCTGTGAGATGAAGAGATAAATGGTGATAAATGAAAGAGAGGCTGAAAGAAGTATGGAGAACTGCATTTTGAAGAAAAGAAAACTGCCACGAGATGAAAAGTGAATAGCTGAGAGATGAAGGGAGAATGGCTGGAAGAAGAGAGAAATGCATTTTGAAGAAGAAACATCTGTTGAGAGATGAAGAGAGAACTACTGCGAGATGAAGACAGAACTGCTGGGAGATGAAGAGACAACTGCTGGGAGATGAAGAGACAACTTCTGCGAGATGAAGAGAGAACTACTGCGAGATGAAGAGACAACTACTGCGAGATGAAGAGACAACTACTGCGAAATGAAGAGAGAACTGCTGGGAGATGAAGAGACAACTACTGCGAGATGAAGAGACAACTACTGCGAGATGATGGTGATAAATGAAAAGAGGAATGGCGCTTGAAGAAGATGGGAGAACTGCATTTTTTGAAGAAAAGAAAACTGCCACGAGATGAAAAGTGAATAGCTGAGAGATGAAGAGAGAATGGCTGGAAGAAGAGAGAAATGCATTTTGAAGAAGAAACATCTGTTGAGAGATGAAGGGGGAACTGCTGAGAGATGAAGAGGGAACTGCTGTGAGATGAAGGGAGAACTGTTACAACAGGAAGAATGAACTGCTGCAAGAAGAAGAAGAGAGAACTGCTGAGAGATGAAGGGAGAACTGTTGCAACAGGAAGAATGAACTGCTGCAAGAAGATTAAGAGAGAACTGCTGCGAGATGAGGACAAAACAGTTGCGTAATGAAGAGAGAACAGCTGCGTGATGAAGAGAGAACAGCTTGCTGATGCAGAGAGAACAGATGCATGATGAAGAGAGAACAACTGCGTGATGAAGAGAGAATAGCTGCATGATGAAGAGAGAACAGCTGCATAATGAAGAGAGAACAGCTGCGTGATGAAGAAAGAACAGCTGCGTGATGAAGAGAGAACAGTGCATGATGAAGAGAGAACAGCTATGTGATAAAGAGAGAACTGCGAGGAAAAGAAGAGAGAACCCAACTTTTGCACCCAACTGTCCCTGGACTCTGATCAGCAAGGTTATGGAAATCCTCATCGCTTCAGATATTATATCCTTCCTCATTATCCAATGGCTTGATTTCCAATCATCAATTTTGGTTTCAGACCAGGGGTCGGTTGCTCAAAGCATCGTTAAACCTTCATGTAGCGAACGATCGATTAACCTTTGAGCACACTGTAAATCCTGTCATTGCTACTCTAATCGGTAAGGAATTAATGATCGATTAAGCCTAATGGATCATTAATTTAACAGATGCTTTGAGCAACCCGGGCCCAGGTCACTCTACCCTGGATACGCTGCTTCTGCACTTCCAACAATGGATCCACCATCCATACATACATACATTGGACGCTGCACTGTGCAGGAGCATTGGTGCTGCCGAAGAAGCCTCTCCTGGGCTTTGGGCACATCCCGGATGAATCGCCACTCTTACACGTTATTACAGCATGCTGCCACTCATTTTGCCACCTCGGAAAGGATGACAGGCAGAGTTCACCAAACCTGGTATTATTCAACAGCCAGGTGAGATTTGCAATTAGATCATTGTATCCCAATTCCACCACCCCAAACCTTTAAGCCATTACCCAAGCCAACATGGATGGAGTACTCAATGCCAGGATGAATCAGAGCCATATCCACGCAGACATTATCGCATTCTTTTGACATGGTTTGGCACCCAGACGCTGACTCACCAATCTCATGCTGTTGTGTCCAAGGCCATCTCCACTCATTGGCTCGCATCTTCCTCTCCTATCCACAGCCAACGTGTAGCCCTAAAATGGTTCTTTCATCCCTCTTCCTGTCCAGGCTTGGAGTTCCTCAGGCAGTTGTTCTGCGCCCTGGCTTCTTTTTCTTGTTTTTCATCAATGATCTCTCTGGACTCTCTGGAAAACCCTCTTTACTCTTTTTGCTGACAACCTCCACCCTCTGCCCTCCATCTTGTCATCCCTCAGACAGGCAAGCCGGCAGTTTCTTTGCTCTCTCAAAGATCGTGAGAGATCACAAACTGGTTCCAACAGGTAAACATGTCTTTCAATCCTGACAAATCTCACACTGTTCACTATGTCTCTCTAAAGGACCGTTGGAACTTCACACCACCCCCCCCCCATCTAACTTTCTCAACATCCTCTGGAAAGAAGTCCTTTCCATTTCAAGCTTCTGTGTCCTCACTATCTGCCTGATCTTTACGAAGAAAGCCACATTTTAAACATGGCCTTCAAAGCCAGTCGCTGACTGGAATCCCCCTGTCGTCGCAAATGTTTTCCGGGCCACCTCACCTTGTCAGGTCAGGTTAGATCAGGTCAGATTGATGTCAGGTCAGTTAGATCTGTGACCTTGCTACAGGTACCATGTAAACTTATACTAACATGGTTCCATGGTCGGGTTGTCGGCCGACTAAACCGTCTCCCCCCACCAGGTTTTCTGGTGAGGAGGGCTGTTGGATATGGACACCCAGCAGGGATTAAAAACAAAACCTGTCAAAGGGCGGTATGGAGCTCCTTGTGAGCCAACGGCCATCCATATCTGGTGCCCAAACTGTTGTCTGGGACGTCCTCTCGATGCAGTTGGGTGACTTTTTATTAGGGAGGTTGGGTGGCAGGGATTGGCACTCCAGTCCACCGTAAAACCCTTCATTCCGAAAACAAAAAAAACGCAAAAAAATCTGAAAACGCACTCGTGGGATACCTCTGTGAGCTTCCCTCTCGCAGGGCAGCTCAACCGGAGAGGGATTGGGGCAAAGCCTTCGGACCCCCAATCTTTTGATGTAGGAGGGAAACCATGGGTAACATCCCTGGTCAGATTGCAGGAGCATGTGTGTTCAGAGTGGTGTCTGAGGTGTCGTCCACCAGACGGCGGTCTCCTTTGCGAAGTTAACCTCGAGGCGGTGCCCTTCGCGAGTGGGTGCCTGAATGTCCTATTCCCATAGAGGAGGATGATCACCTGTCTCTTTTGTTATCCATTTTCTGAGCCTCCAAAAGCTTTGGACATCGGATTGCGAGCACTCTCTGAGGTTCGAGCACCGGTTGCGGCGAGATAATGGTGGTGCGTTACACCTACTATTGGTCTGGTCGCTCTGATGTTACCATACCCAAGAGTCTGTAGCTGTGTCAAATAAGCTGACCCCAATGATACATTTTGAGGTAACACCGCGTCAACGAGCGATTATGAGACTAAGGATTCGTCACTCCTTAGGTGTCATTTCCCTCGGTCTCTGTTTATGCCCCGACTGAGGCGAGTGATCTCACCGTGAAGGATGCATTCTACGCCACGCTCAGGTTCTGTGGTTGATCAGTGCCCCAGACGAGATACCACTTCTAGTCTGGGATTTCAATGCATCGCTGGAACTGATTTAGGGACGGTTTATGAGATGTGTGTATGGTCCCATGGTCAGGAACTAAGAACCAGATAGCCACTAAGTTCCTTGCTTGCAAGAAGTTTCTATGGACTTAGTGGTGGTGGTTCATGGTTTCAGCGCCCACAAGCTCATCGCTTGGACTTGGGTATTCCAACACTGGTGCGTGTGGCAAAGGAGATTGACCATGTTCCTCGTTTATGGTCGCGTTGGAGGGATGATCCAGAACTGCAGGTCTACCGGAGTGCTCAGTTCCTCAATCTGACCACCGGCTGTTGTAGCAACTCTAAAGCTGCACCTTAAATCCTGGAGATAGGTCCATCCAAGCCTAGGCTGGTATGTTTGCAAGCTCGGGATGAGAGAGTAGCCTGAGAGTTGCGACAGGTCTGATGTGGAACACTATGGGGGCGTCTGGGTCGCTTTGGGGGGTCCTTGAAGAGTTGTGGATGCCTTCAAGACCACCGTCCCTTGCATGTTGCCGTGGATGTCTTGAACCTCACCGCAGGTGCCAAAAGAAGAATTTTGTCTCTCAAGGGGACTGGATACCATGACCAGGAGTCGCAGCCAGGCTGAATGGCAGAGCTGAGCTGTTCAGGGAGTGAGCGTTAAACGTACATGCACTGAGGGTGACAAGTGAGGCTATGTGCGAGAATCTATGTGAGGGGTGAGAGTTCCACCTGTGGACAGGTGATTCTCGTCCTGTTCAGGGAATTCGCACATTGCGTTCATCCAAGCCCATCCTCGAGCACTGCAGTTAGAGCAGAGGTGGTAGACTCTTGACGAGGAGTCTGAAGTGAAGGGCCCGCTGGGCCGGTTACTTTGAGCGTTTGTACCAGCTGATCCCCCAGCTGTCGAGTTGGAGTCAAGGGTGTTACAATCCCTGTTGCTGGACCCTCGAATCAACTTGGTCCACCTTCGCTGTGAAACACGGGCTGCGGTGGAACCGGTTGAAACGGGGTGGAAGCTCCGGATCTGTGGCATTCATGTGAACTTCTCAAGGCTGGTGGAAATGCTGCATTCGTGTCATTGATGCAGTTTGTGCTCTGCCTGCGAACACAGCATCATCCCAACTGATTGGGAAGAGGGGGCCTTAGTTGTTCCTCTCTGGAAAGGGAGGGTGATCGCCAAGACTGCAACAACTACGATGGGGTGCGCTGCTTCTCAGTGCGGCAACGGTCTATTGCTCGTATATTCTGATAGGGTTCGCACCATCTGCGTTTGAGCCAGCGTCCAGAGCAGTCAGGCTTATACACCAATAGTCAACTATTGACCGCATCCCTTGCTCTTCTGTCCTCACCGAACGGCAACGAGGGTTTCGGCAGGGGCGCTTGCAGCCTATGTTGATCCTGTAAAGCGTTCGATGCAGTGAATCGGGATGCCCTCTGAAGGATTCTTGGTCTTCGTGGGGTGCCACCAAAACTGATCGATCGGATGTCTGAACTCTACTCTCGACTGAGAAGTGCTGTGGAAATGTGGTGGGTTACCATCTCTGAACTTATTTCCAATTGTTACTGGAGTTCGTCAGGGTGTGTACTGCCCCCACACTTTTTCAGCACTTGTATGGACTGGATTTTAGGGAGATGTCGGAGAGATCAAGCTGCGGTGCAATCGTTTGGGAATGTCAAGCATCTTGGACCTTGATTTTGCAGATGATGCAGTCATCTTTGCGGAAACTTTAGTATCCTTTTGGGGGCCCTCGAGGTGCTGAATGAGAGTCGGAGCCACTGGGATTACGGGTTTCTTGGGTTCAAAACTAAGAGTCCAGCTTTCAATGACATCTTGGATGCTGCTGATCCTGTTCTGGTGTCTGTTTGTGTGAGGATGTGAGGTCGTGGAGAGGTTCATTACCTTGGCAGTGATATTCATGTCTCTGCTGGCTGGAGCAGAGGTCAATAGAGGTCTGGGTCGGGCCTAGGTGATCATGCATTCACTGCGATCATGGTGGTGTGGCGCTCAGGTACCTGTGCGGAGGACGAAGTCCGAGACTTCAGGTCCTTGGTGCTTCCGTCTTGCTCTATGGATGCGAGACTTGGAGCTCTGCCAAGGATCTGGACGGAGACCTTAATTCCTTTTGGTACCAGGTCTCTTCGGAGGAATCCTTGGCTATCGCTGGTCGGATTTTGTGCCAACGAGCGGATTGCTGAGAGAGATTCGGAGTGAGGATTGTACCTGCATATCTCGTTGAGCGTCAGTGCGGCTGTATGACATGTGGCTCGTTTTCCGACTCTGCATCCTGCCTGACCAGATTCTCTCAGCGAGGGAAGTTCGTGAGTGGAGGAGGCCAATGGGCCGACCACGTGCCTCGTGTTTGCAGCAGGTTGACCAGCATCTCAAGGAGATGGGGAGGGCCGTGGCATCTGCCTGGGGGATGCCAGACGTGAGGCCCCTGGAGTACCGGCGGAAGTGGACGCAGCGACGCGCTTTACTGGCACATGCTCCCATACCTGACCTGGACCACCTCACTCCGACCACATTACAAAGCTTTTTGTTCCACAGCCTGAATGGAGCTATGCCTCCCTTCTGGGTGATGCTTTCTGCTCTCACCTTTCTCGGCTTGACGCTGCAAAGAAGCCCAAGCATATAGGATCATTCTGTGTCGTCCCGCGATGAGACCGGTCTTTGGGACTCTCTCTCGCTGGATGAAGAAGAGGAGAACTGCTGCGAGATGAAGCGAGACTGTGAGAGATGAAGAGAGAAACTGCCTGGGAGATGAAGAGAGAACTGCTCAAATAATTGGAAACTGCAGAGGAGTGAAGACATCTGCTGTGAGACAAACAAGACTGCTGGAAGAAGGAGAAACTGCTAAGTGGTGAAGAAGAAATGCTGCGAATGAAGTGAGAACTGCCAGTGGAGAAGAAGAGAGGAAAAGCTGCGAGATAAAAAGAGCAGCATGTTGAGAGAAGACGTAACTGCTGCGAAGAAGAGAAGAGATAACTGATGGAAGAATAAAAGAGAACAGCGGGAGACCGTTTCGAGACAAACTGTTGCAAGACAGAGAAATTCTGCAAGACAAAGAGAGAAATGCTTGCGAAATGAAGAGAGAAATGCCACGAGAGGTGAGGAAAACTCCTTGCGATGACAGAATAAAGACTGCTTTGCAATGAAGAAAGAAGTTACCAGGAGATGGAGATAGAACTGCTGGAAGAAAAAAAAAAATAGAACTGCTGGGACAAAGAAGAGAGAACTGCTGCAGACAAAGAGAGAACAGCTGCATGATGAAAAAAGAAGTGCTCATGTGTGACGATGAGAACAGCTGCGTTATGAAGAGAGAACTGCTGGAAGAAGACAAAACTGATGGAAGAGAAGTTAAACTGTTGAAGAAGAATAAGAGATAACTTTTTCGAAAGAAGAGTAACATGCTGGAAGAGGAACAGAGTACTAGTGCAAGAATAAAAGAGAACTGCTGCAAGATGAGGAGAGAAATGCTGCGAAATGAAGAAGGCACTGATGCACGAATAAGAGAGACTGCTGAGAATGAAGGAGGACTGCTGTCAGAAGAAGAGGTACTGCTGAAGAGAGAGAGAACTGCTTTGAGAAGGAGAGAGAATTGCAGGAAGAAGAAAAAACAAACTGCTGCGAGAAAGAGAGAACTGCGGAGAGATGAAGTGACAACTGCTGTGGGAAGAGGAGAGTACTGCCTGCAAGAAGAAGAGAGAACTGCTCTGAGAAGGAGAGAGAATTGCAGGAGAAGAAAAACAAAACTGCTGCAAGAAAAAAGAGAGAACATCTGCATGAATAAGAGAGAACTTCTGTGAGATTAAAGAGACAGTGCGAGAAGAAGAGAGAAATGCTGCGTGGCGAAGAGTAACCTGCTGCAGGAAGAGGAGAGAACTGCTGCGAAGAACAGAGCACATCTTTGCGAATAAGAGAGAACTGCTGTTGAACAAAGAGAGAATTTCGCAAGAGAAGAGAGAATAGCTGTGAGATGAAGAAAAAACTGCTGCAAGAAGAAGATAGGCTTGTGCAACAAAGAGAGAACTACTGCATGACAAAGAGAGAGGAGCTGCGAGATGAAGAGAGAACTGCTGCAAAGAAGAAGAGAGTACTGCTCAAGGAGAAAGAAGAAGTACTGCTGCAAGAAGAGAGAGAGTTACTGCTGCAAGAAGAAGAGAGTACTGCTGCCAAGAGAAGAGAGTACTGCTGCGAGAAGAAGACAGAACTACAGCAAGGAGAGAGATACTGCTGCAAGAAGAAGGGTACTGCTGCGAGAGAAGACAAACACAGCAAGAAGAGAGAGTACTGCTGCAAGAAGAAGAGAGTACTGTGCGAGAAGAGAACAAACTACAGCAAGAAGAAGAAGTTACTGCTGCGAGATGAAGAAGAGAACTGCTGGGAGTATGAAAGACAACTAGCGAGATGAAGAACAACTACTGCGAGATGAAGAGAGAAACTGCTGGGAGATGAGAGACAACTACTGCGAGATGAAGAGACAACTATGCGAGATGAAGAGAGAACTGCTGGGAGATGAAGAGACAACTACTGCGAGATGAAGAGACAACTACTGCGAGATGAAGAGAGAACTGCTGGGAGATGAAGAGACAACTACTGCGAGATGAAGAGACAACTACTGCGAGATGAAGAGAGAACTCTGGGAGATGAAGAGACAACTACTGCCGAGATGAAGAGAGAACTGCTGCAGATGCGGAGAACTGCTGTGAGATGAAGAGATAAATGGTGATAAATGAAAAGAGAATGGCTTGAAAGAAGATGGGAGAACTGCATTTTGAAGAAAAGAAAAACTGCACGAGATGAAAGTGAATAGCTGAGAGATGAGAGAGAATGGCTGGAAGAAGAGAGAAATGCATTTTGAAGAAGAAACATCTGTTGAGAGATGAAGGGGAACTGCTGAGAGATGAAGAGGGAACTGCTGTGAGATGAAAGGGAGAACTTACAACAGGAAGAATGAACTGCTGCAAGAAGAGAAGAGAGAACTGCTGAGAGATGAGGGAGAACTGTTGCAACAGGAAGAATGAACTGCTGCAAGAAGATTAAGAGAGAACTGCTGCGAGATGAGGACAAAACAGTTGCGTAATGAAGAGAGAACAGCTGCGTGAGAAGAGGAACAGCTTGCTGATGCAGAGAGAACAGATGCATGATGAAGAGAGAACAACTGCATGATGAAGAGAGAATAGCTGCATGATGAAAGAGAACAGCTGCATAATGAAGAGAGACAGCTGCGTGATGAAGAAGAACAGCTGCGTGATGAAAGAGAACAGCTGCGTAATGAAGAGAGAACAGCTGCGTAATGAAGAGAGAAACAGTGCATGATGAAGAAGAACAGCTATGTGATAAAGAGAGAACTGCGAGAAAAGAAGAGAACCCAACTTTTGCACCCAACTGTCCCTGACTCTGTGTCCTTTCTCCTGACAAGGTGGAGAGCTTGCTGTCAAACCTCGACTCAGATTCTGCAACCGATCCAGACGGATCAGCCAACGTGTCCTAAACACCTGCACCTTATGCTCGTGCTCACCCTCTCTCTGTTCTATTCACTCTCTCATTGCTCAAGCATCTGCCATCTGCTTCGAATCAGCAAACATTACCACCCTGCATAAAAAAGTGCAAAAACAGATCCCTGCAACAACAGACTAATCAGCCTTCTCCAATCATCAGCAAGGTTATGGAATCATCATCGCGTCAGACATTAAATCCTTCCTCTTCTGCAATGGCTTGATTTCCGATCATCAATTTGGTTTCAGACCAGGACGCTCTACCCTGGATATTCTGCTTCTGCTCTCCCAACAATGGATGGAGGTCCTCAATGCCGGACATGAAATCAAGCATATCCCTCGACATATTGCATGCTTTTGACACGGTCTGGCACCCAGACCTGCTCACCAAACTCTCATGCTGTGGTGTCCAAGGCATTCTCCACTCATGGCTCGCAGTCTTCCTCTCCTGTCGCAGCCAACATTGGCCCTAAATGGAGTTCTCAAATCCCCTCTTCCTGTCCAGGCTGGAGTTCCTCAAGCAGCGTTCTGGACCCTGTTCTTTTCTTGTTTTCATCAATGATCTCTCTACTTTCTGGAAAACCTTCTTTATCTCTTTGCTGATGATTCCTCCCTCTGCCCTACAATCTGTCATTCCTCAGACCAGCAAGCCGCAGTTTCTTTGCTCTCTCAAAGATCTGGAGAGGATCACAAACTGGTCCAATAGGTAAAACATGTCTTTCAATCCTGACAAATCTCACACTGTCACTATGTCTCTCTGAAAGGACCGTTTGGAACCTCACACCACCGCCCCCCCCCCACCGATCTACTTTCTCAACAATCCTCTGGAAGAAGTCCTTTCATTCAAGCTTCTGTGTTTCACTGTCTGCCATGATCTTTGCTAGGAAAGCCATATTTTCAACATGGCCTTCAAAGCCAGTCGCTGACTGGGAATCCCCTGTCTGCAAAGTTTTTCCTCGGCACACCTGACCTCCTGACCACATACAAAGCTTTTGTCCACAGCCTGATGAAGTACTGCTCTCCCTTCTAGGCTGATGCGTCTGCCTTTCTCGCTTGACGCTGCAGACACCAAGGCATTTAGGATCATTTGTGTCTCCCGCAATGAGACCGAGTCTTTGGGACTCTCACTCGCGAGATGAGAAGAGAGAACTGCTGCGAGATGAAGCGAGAACTGTTGAGAGATGAAGAGAGAACCGCTGCTGGAGAAGAGAGAACTGCTGCAATAACATTGGAGAACTGCAGAGAGGTGAAGACATCTGCTGTGAGACAAACAGAGAACTGCTGGAAGAAGGAGAACTGCTAAGTGGTGAAGAAAGAAATGCTGCGAGATGAAGTGAGAACTGCAGTGAGAAAAAGAGAGAAAAGCTGCGAGATAAAAAGGAGCAGTTGTGAGACGAAGACGTAACTGCTGCGAAAAGAAGAGATAACTGATGAAGAATAAAAGAGAACAGCGGGGAGACGTCGAGACAACTAAACTGTTGCAAGACAGAGAAATACTGCAAGACAAAGAGGGAAATTCTGCGAAATGGAGAGAAATGCACGAGAAGGTGAGAAAACCCCTGCGAGAAGAAGAGAGAACTGCTTTACAATGAAGAAAGAAGTACCAGGCAGGAGATGGAGATAGAAACTGCTGGAAGGAAAAAAAAATAGAACTGCTGGACAAAGAAGAGAGAACTGCTGCAAGACAAAAAGAGAACAGCTGCATGATGAAGAAAAGAAGTGCTCCATGATGAGAGAGAACAGCTGCGTTATGAAGAGAGAACTGCTGGAAGAAGACAAAACTGATGGAAGAAGAAGATAAACTGTTGGAAGAAGAATAGAAGAACTTTTTCGAAAGAAGAGTAACATGCTGGAGGAGGAACAGAGTACTACTGCAGAAAAGAGGAACTGCTGCAAGATGAGAGAGAAATGCTGCGAAATGAAGAAGGCACTGATGCACGAATAAGAGAGAACTGCTGAGAGATGAAGGAGGACTGCTGTCAGAAGAAGAGAGAACTGCTGCATGATAGGCTAAGACTAGAAGCGAGAACTGCTGTGGAAATGTGGAGAGAACTGCATGAGCAGAAGAGTGAACTGCTTTGAGATGAAGAGAAGAACTCCTGGAAGAAGAAAAGTGAATTTATTAGAGAAGCAGAAAAACTGCTGGAAATGCAGAAGAACTGCTGCATGATGAAGAGAGAATTGCTGACAGTAGAGAAGAGAACTGCTGTGAGATGAAGAGAGAACTGCTGTGAGAGGAAGAGGGAAACTGGTGAGTAGAAGAAAGTGAACTGCTGTGAGATGAAGAGAGAACGCTGGGGAATGTGGAGAGAACTGCTGCATAATGAAGAGAGAACAGTGCGTAATGAAGAGAGAACAGCTACATGATGAAGAGAGAACAGCTGTGTGATAAGAGAGAACTGCGAGAAAAAGAAGAGAGAACCCAACTTTTGCACCCAACTGTCCCTGGACTCTGTGTCCTTTTCTCCTGACAAGGTGGAGAGCTTGCTGTCAAACCTCGACTCAGATTCTGCAACCGATCCAGACGGCATCAGCCCACGTGTCCTATACACCTGCTCCTATGCTCGTGCTCACCCTCTCTCTGTTCTATTCACTCTCTCATTCTCAAGGTTATTGCCATCTGCTTCGAAATCAGCAAACATTACCACCCTGCATAAAAAGGTGCAAAAACAGATCCCTGCAACAACAGACCAATCAGCCTTCTCCCAATTATCAGCAAGGTTATGGAATCCATCATCGCGTCAGACATTAAATCCTTCCTCTTCTCCAATGGCTTGATTTCCGATCATCAATTTAGTTTCAGACCAGGACGCTCTACCCGGATATGCTGCTTCTGCTCTCCCAACAATAGATGGAGGTCCTCAATGCCGGACATGAAATCAGAGCCATATCCCTCAACATATCGCGTGCTTTTGACACGGTCTGGTACCCTGCCCTGCTCTCCAAACTCTCTTCCTATGGTATCCAAGGCCATCTCCACTCATGGCTCGCAGACTTCCTCTCCTGTCGCAGTCATCGTGTGGCCCTAAATGGAGTTCTTTCATCCCTCTTCCTGTCCAGGCTGTAGTTCCTCAAGGTAGCATTTTGGGCCCTGTTCTTTTTCTGGTTTTCATCAATGATCTCTCCGACTCTCAAGAAAATCCTTATTATCTCTTTGCTGATGACTCCACCCTCTGCCGTACCATCTGTCATCCCTCAGACCGGCATGCAGCAGCTTCTTCGCTCACTGCAGATCTGGGTAAAATCACAAACTGGTCCAACACGTGGAACACGTCTTTCAATCCTGACAAATGTCACACTCTCACGATGTCTCTCTGATAGGACCATTTAGAACCCCACCCCCCCGCCCCCCCAATCCACTTTCTCAACAATCCTCTGGAAGAAGTCCTTTCTTTCAAGCTTCTGGGTCTCACGATCTGCCATGATCTTCCTGTGAAAGCCACATTTCAAACCTGGCCTCCAAAGCCAGTCGCCGACTGGGAATCCTCCGTCGTGCAAAGTCCTTCTCGGCCCATCTGAACTCCTGACCACTTACAAAGCTTTCGTCCGATGCCTGATAGAGAACTGCTCTCCCTCTGGGCTGCTGCTCCTGCCTCCCACCTTTCTCGGCTTCACACTGTGGAAACCAAGGCATATCGGATTATTGGTATCTCCCACGATGAGGCTGAGTCTTTAGGCCTCTCACTCTCTCACCACAGGCAGGTCGGTGGTCTTTCTGTCTTCTGCCGTCTCCTCTCGTCTCGCCCCCCCCCCCCGCGTGCTGTCTCGATCTGTCCCACCACATTTCCGCAGGTCGCGCAATGTCCGCCAACAACCCCCTTCTGGTAAAACTGCCAAAATCACGAATCATTGCTCACCTTCACTCTTTCATTCCTCTTTTTTCCCGCCTTTGGAATAAAATCACTCACTCTATTCAATCCCATTCTTCCCTCCAGGCCTTCAAAACAGCTGTTCACCACACCATTTATCATCCCCATCCAAATCCTCTATCGTTTCTACCCCGTTAATCCACCCCAAACCCACCTCCTTCAAATTCCCTGCTTTCCTTCCTGAAAGTCCCTGTAATATCCATCTTGTATTCCCCATGTTCCCCCCCCATCCCTCTCCCTTCCACAGATCTCCTAATGTCTCTGGTCCCACTGTTTTGTCCTTCCCACTCCCACCCCTCTTGTCTCATGCCCCCCTTGCGTGTTGTTGTGTGTTAGCTCTCATACGAGCCTCGACAAGGTATACAAAAAAAAGAACTGCTGATAGAGGAAGAGAGAACTGCTTGAGATGAAGAGGGAACTGCTGTGAGAAAAAGAGAGATCAGCAGGAAGAAGATCAAAAACTGCTGCGAAATGTAGAGAGATCTCCTGGAAGAACAGAACTGCTGCGAGATGAAGAGAGAACTGCTGCGAGATGAAGAGAGAACAGCTGCATGACAAAGAGATAACAGCTGCATGATGAAGAAGAGAACAGCTGCGTGATGAAGAGAGAACTGCTGCGTAATGAAGAGAGAACAGCTACATGATGAAGAGAGAACAGCTACGTGACAAAGAGAGAACTGTGAGAAAAAGAAGAGAGAACCCAACTTTTGCACCCAACTGTCCCTGGACTCTGTATCCTTTTCTCCTGACAAGGTGGAGAGCTTGCTGTCAAACCTCGACTCAGATTCTGCAACCGATCCAGACGGCATCAGCCCACGTGTCCTAAACACCTGCACCTATGCTCGTGCTCACTCTCTCTGTTCTATTCACTCTGTCATTTGCTCAAGGTCATCTGCCATCTGCTTCGAAATCAGCAAACCCTGCATAAAAAAGGTGCAAAAACAAGATCCCTGCAACAACAGACCAATCAGCCTTCTCCCAATTATCAGCAAGGTTATGGAATCCATCATCGCATCAGACATTAAATCCTTCCTCTTCTCCAATGGCTTGATTTCTGATCATCAATTTGGTTTCAGACCAGGACGCTCTACCCTGGATATGCTGCTTCTGCTCTCCCAACAATAGATGGAGGTCCTCATGCCGCACATGAAATCAGAGCCATATCCCTCAACATATCGCGTGCTTTTGACACGGTCTGGTACCCTGCCCTGCTCTCCAAACACTCTTCCTATGGTATCCAAGGCCATATCTACTCATGGCTCGCAGACTTCCTCTCCTGTCGCAGTCAACGTGTGGCCCTAAATGGAGTTCTTTCATCCCCTCTTCCTGTCCAGGCTGTAGTTCCTCAAGGTAGCATTTTGGGCCCTGTCTTTTTCTGGTTTTCATCAATGATCTCTCCGACTCTCAAGAAAATCCTTTTTATCTCTTTGCTGATGACTCCACCTTATGCCGTACCATCTGTCATGCCTCAGACCAGCATGCAGCAGCTTCTTCGCTCACTGCAGATCTGCGGGTAAAATCACAAACGGTCCAACACGTGGAACATGTCTTTCAATCCTGACAAATGTCACACTCTCACTATGTCTTTCTGAAAGGACCATTTGGAACCCCCCCCATCCACTTTCTCAACAATCTGGAAGAGTCCTTTCTTTCAAGCTTCTGGGTCTCACGATCTGCCATGATCTTCCTGTGAAAGCCACATTTCAAACCTGCCTCCAAAGCCAGTCGTCGACTGGGAATCCTCCATCGTGCAAAGTCCTTCCTCGGCCCATCTGAACTCCTGACCACTTAAAAGCTTCGTCCGTAGCCTGATAGAGAACTGCTCTCCCCTCTGGGCTGCTGCTCCTGCCACCACCCTTTCTCGGTTTACACACTGTGGAAACCAAGGCATATAGGATTATTGGTTTCTCCCGCGATGAGGCTGAGTCTTTAGGCCTCTCACTCTCTCACCACAGGCAGGTCCGGTGGTCTTTCTGTCTTCTGC
>CM068952.1:202128206-202138893 GCA_035128595.1 Eptatretus atami
CCTGTAAGTCCAAAGTGTAAATAAATCGTCCACCTCCAAGCCAATGTTTCCTGATGGAAAGGGGGTAGAAGAGCCTCTGTTGGGCTAACGGCTATCTCTCGCATGCATGAACATGTCGAAAAGGAAAAATGCCATTCTTAAGAAAGGGAATCTAGTCCATACCCTTCTCCAATGCATCAAAATGTTAGAATCCCTCGAGACAAGGGGATGGGTCTATCCTGGACATGCATTTAGGGAAATAACTGTCTGAGGACCTAAATGGTTGTATCCATTAGTCAGATCAGATTCTGAAATCTATAACAATATATATATATATATATAGTTTATATATATATTATTTCTGTTAACGTCTGCGTGTGATTTGATGTATCTCCTCCAAAACTGCCCGACGGATTGTCGCCATTTTCGGCATGCGGGTGCTCTGTGTCTAACGAACAGCATGGGCTATGTGAGATCGCGCCAGACGGACACGTTTGGGAATTTTGGCGATTTTCTAATTTTTACGTTCGTTGCATAGCGACGTGTGACGTCACCGAGGAGAGGCGTAATTCCTCATGACTCATCGTCATTCGCTGACGTCATTACGTCGATACTTCCATTCGGTCGCCATTCCGAACTGTTGTCCGTAATGCTGCCGTCTATCCAAAAAATATGAACTACAGTAAGGGATACTCATTGGATCAAACACTGAACATAAACACAACTGATAATCTATATATATTTCTGTTAACGTCTGCGTGTAATTTGACGTATCTCCTCCAAAACTGCCGGACGGATTGTCGCCACCTTCGGCATGCGGTTGCTTTGTGGTCTAATGAACAGCATGGTTATGTGAGATCGCGCGCAGATGGCAGGTTTGGGAATTTTGGTCGATTTCTAATTTTTACATTCATTTGCATGGCGACGTTGTACGTCACCGCTGAGAGGCGTAATGACGTCATTACATCATCGGTCATTCGCTGACGTCATTACGTCTGTCGTCGACAGACCGTCACCGCTGAGGGCGTAATGCCACTCCTAGAAAACAGCGTCTGCAATGTAAAACCCTCTTCTGCACATGCTGACTACCTCAGAAGGTGCATTTGACACAAAAAATGTAACAAGAAACATCTATATATTATTTCTTGTTAACGGTGCGCGTAATTTGACGTATCTCCTCCAAAACTGCCGGACGGATTGTCGCCACCTTCGGCATGCGGTTGCTTTGTGGTCTAATGAACAGCATGGGTTATGTGAGATCGCGCCAGATGGGCAGGTTTGGGAATTTTGGTCGATTTTCTAATTTTTACATTCATTTGCATGGCGACGTGTGACGTCACCGCTGAGAGGCGTAATGACGTCAATGAACATCAATCGGTCATTCGCTGACGTCATTACGTCTGTCGTCGACAGACCGTCACCGCTGAGGGGCGTAATGCCACTCCTAGAAAACAGCGTCTGCAATGTAAAACCCTCTTCTGCACATGCTGACTACCTCAGAAGGTGCATTTGACACAAAAAATGTAACAAGAAAATCTATATATTATTTCTGTTAACGTCTGCGCGTAATTTGACGTATCTCCTCCAAAACTGCCGGACAGATTGTCGCCACTTTCGGCATGCGGTTGCTTTGTGGTCTAATGAACAGCATGGGCTATGTGAGATCGCGCCAGACGGACAGGTTTGGGAATTGGGCGTTTCTAAGTTTTACATTCGTTTGCATGGCGACGTGTGACGTCACCGCTGAGAGGCGTAATTCCATCATGACATCACCGTTCATTCGCTGACGTCATTACGTCTGTCGTCGACAGACCGTCACCGCCGAGAGGCGTAATGCCACTCCGAGAAAACAGCGTCTGCAATGTAAAACCCTCTTCTGCACATGCTGACTACCTCAGAAGGTGCATTTGACACAAAAAATGTAAGAAACATTGTATTTAAAGTAAAGATTAATTTTATCTATATATTACTGCTCCTGTTCAGTCAAGGGCTAGGCCTATATCATGTTAAACTTGCCCCATCAGACGCCAACCTTCCAGTCACACTGCAGAGGATGCAATTTCCAGTCAGACTCCATACTCGATGACCATAAACAAATCCCAGAGCCAAACATTTGACAAACTTGGAATATACCTCCCAGCCCTTGTGTTCTCCCATGGCCAACAAAATGTTGCATTTTCACGTGCAAGAGGTTACTCCTATATATCTATAAAAGTGGACAATAATTCCTCAGAAGGACTATTCAGCAACAAGACACTCACCCAAAATGTCATCTACAGGGAGGTCCTTTAAACCAAGGACAGGTAACCATAGTGCATCACATCCCTAATGACACCCTCCCCAGCTTCCCATAACATCAACTATTATGCCTCATCACCTTTTGCCACCCATTCAACTCTGTGTGGAGCATGGGTATATGCTAGTATATATATATATATATATATATATATATATATATATATATATACAGCAGAATAGAATTTTCGAGATGCTCTTGAGCAGTGTTTCTCAAGGTGGGGCGTGGCAATATTTTGGTGGGGCATGAGGATTCAGAATTAATGAATCAATATATGATCACTTTCATAGCTTTGCCTTTTAAATACATATGTAGTATATACTGTAGTGTCTCCAATCATGGTGGGGCGTACGATTTTTTTGAAATCAAAGTG
Source organism: Eptatretus atami (assembly GCA_035128595.1). Taxonomy (NCBI): domain Eukaryota; kingdom Metazoa; phylum Chordata; class Myxini; order Myxiniformes; family Myxinidae; genus Eptatretus; species Eptatretus atami. Next base: position 202,130,855 of record CM068952.1, read on the forward strand.
GGGCGTGGGACAAAAAAGGTTGAGAAACACTGTCTTGAGGTTAGTAAAATATCCATCCATCAGGACCATACTCTGTGCACACCGTTGGTGCGCTGAGCAGTCTCATTGGCAATTGAGCACAATCCTGGACAGGTCACCACCCTGACACAGGATACCAGAAAGCTGGCACTCATTTTGCCGACCTCGTAAGGATGACAGACAGTCAACCCCACTTGGAATTAATTAAACAGCTGAGGGGGATTTGAACTCGGGATCCTGGGATCCCAAGCCCACCACCCAAGCCATGAAGCCAACACTAGGCATATTTTAAAAAAAAAAAAAATATATATATTTTCGAGCTCTCCGTATTGGTTGACCTATAAATGACCACTGCCAAAAGGACTTGAGTGCCCACCCTCCCTTCCCTCCAAAGCTGACCACTGCGGTTTCCTTATTTCATGTTTGTCAAGCCCTTTGTGAGTAACAATCACCAGATGTTTCCCCCATCTCACTCCTTCCCCTTTCTTCAATTGCAAAAAAAGTTTGAATCCATGTATAAGATCAGAAAGAGGACCGGGTGTGTTGCTTGTACCTTGTATCATTTAAATTCCTTTCTTCATGCCGATGTTTTATTCATAAATGCTTCAAACTCTGACGGGAAGGAATACTTCTCACAGCGGCCATTTTTGCAAACATGATGAAGCACCTCTCTTAATTGCTTGCTCCAGCTCCACTTGCTCCAGCTCCGTAAAGCAGTTGAATGGAACGACTGGTTTGGAAAGTGATAGAGAGCCACTTGAAATGGAACACACCCCTGGTTGTGCTGATCACATAAAACAAAATTGAAATGGAGACGAAGAAGAGCGGTGTGTGTACAAACACAAAACACACCATTGGATACTTTAAGACCCGGTAGGTCTCCATTCCATCTTCAACCCACATGTGGAGGTCGCAGTCAACAACAGCAACTTTTATTGGCACACACGTACACACAATACATGTACACCCAAATCTATACAAATAAGTGTCCATCAGTCAGTCTGTCCATCCATCTACTTCGTAACACAAAACCATGAAACCTAGCTGGTCCAAACTTTGCATGGCTACAAAGGGAACCCCAGGGTATTGCATGGATGTCAAAGAAAAAGAGCAATCAGAGATTGCAGACCCTCTCCACGACTTGTTTTGTGTGGTGTATTTTGTGCGGAGTTTGTGAACTGGTGTGTTACATAATCATGAGACATAACTAGAACTGCCATTTAAAACTGTGGCAGTGATGACCAGGTACCAAGACATCCCACTTTGATTGGACACCTGACCCTGACCCATGACGTTTATTATTATTCAATTTAATTTAGAAATGAATTAAAATAAATTAATTAGAATCAAATGGAAGACCAAATCTGTACAGTCCTGCATTGGAGTAATTGGAAGGAACCCAAATAAACAAAATGCAAAGATGAAGTCATCAGCAGGAACCTGGATAAGATTCTGGTTTCAGAAGTTACTCCTCTACCCTCAAACCTATCCAGGTGCAGCCAAGTGAACCCTATTAAAAAAAAAAATTAAAAAATTCACCAATTTTTTCACCTGCTCAACAACGCATTGACTTGGAACAGGCCACAATGGTTTCTTAAAAATAAAGTTTTTTTATTCCTCACTTTCCTCGCTCATGTAATCAAATGCTGATCATCATTCCTATGAATCGCTGGATACTCCCGTCTTGCAATGCTCATAAATGCCTGCAGATGCCAGCGTTCCTGGCTTTATTTAATTTTTTGCACATGCCACAACCTCTAGAATCTTAATCTCAGCCAATTTCAAAACTTAAGCTTCTTATTTGACTTCAGCAGCAGTTCTGACTGCTAAAAAAGTGCTATTCGTCAATTTTGACATTGCCACTCTTCCATAAAGCCTAGATTTGTAAATTTCTGCAAAGTGTTGTCCTAGCAGGTTCTCCCATCTCAGCTTAAGGAACTCTGGAGTTTTGTCAGAGTGGTCACTGGGTTCTTGGTAACCTCCCTGACCAAGGTCTTTCTTGCTGTTGCTCAGTTTGGTCGAATGGCCAGCTCTAGAAAGAATCTGGCTCGTTCCATTTCCTAATGATGGAGCCTCTCTGTGCTCTTGGGAACTTTCAACACTCCAGAAATTGTATTATACCCTTCCCCAGATCTATGCCTCCTCACAATTCTATCTCGGACATCTACAGATGTATTACATTTGGGTCTGTCTGTCTGTTTGTTGGCACAGAATTTTAGTGTTTTTCTCTGCAACAGCTTGTTGGATTGGATTGAGACGAAATGTATTATACCCTTCCCCTTCCCCAGAACTTTGCCTCTTCACGATTCTATCTCGGAGTTCTATGGACAGTTCCTTGGATTTCATGGTAGAGTTTCTGCTCCGCCATGCACTATCTACTGTGGGACCTCATATAGAACAGTGTTTCTTTCTAAATTACGTCCAATTAATTGAATTAGCCACAGGTGGAGTCCTACAAGTTGTCGAGACATCTCAAGGATGATCAAAGGAAATTGGATGCACCTGAGCTCAATTTGAAGTGTCATAGCAAAGGGGTTGAATACTTATTGACGCAAGACATTTCAGCTTTTAATTTTTAATTAATTTGTAAAATTTCAAAAACATGTTTTCACTTTGTCATTATGGAGTATTTTCAGTAGACTGGTAACAACATTTTTAAATTTAATACATTTTTAATTCAGGCAGTAACAACAAAATGTGACAAAAGTCAATGGTGTGAATAAACTCTGCAGGAAATGTATACAGTAAATCATGAATTATGGTGCAATGCATACAATGATTTCACATGCTCGTCAATCTCATTCTTCCCTCCAACTCTTCAAGAGAGCTGTTCACCACCAACTCAGATCATCCTGAATCCAAAACCATTATTTTTTTTCACCTTGTTAACCCCACTCCCAAGCCAACCTCCTTCCAGGTTTACAGTTTTTCCTTCTTATCCATCTTGTCCTCACCATGCATCCTCCTTTTCCCTTTAACCACCCCACACCCATTACTACATCCACCACCGAAAGGGACAGAGGTTTTCACCCCTGTCTGTCTGTTTGTTTGTGATGACAAAAATTAAAAATTTTCGTGATATGTCGGTCTGTCTGATTTGTATGTTTGTCTGTGAGTGTGATAACTCACGAACGCTTTCAGCTATCTTTGATAAACTTCACCAGAGGATTCCGAAGGACAAAAGTGAGGCTTTCAATATTTTTGGAGTAGAGAGTGAAAAGGTCAACAAAGGCCAAGGGTCAAATTTCTGGAATCCTCAATTTCGTCTCAGTAGAAATTTGAACAGGATTTGCATATGAGGTCACTGAATCCAACCACCAATTATGTTTGAGGTTAACATGGGCCAAATTTCTAAAATTGTCAATTTTTATCTGATTGACTTGAAATTTGAAGAGGTTTTACATATTTGTCATTGAATTCAACCACCAAGTATTTTTAAGGTCAATTTGTTTATGCATTTTGCAAGTATCATGCTATACATCACATCGTTCTTGTTACAAGCGGAAATCGAAGATTTTTTTCCAGTATATTGGTTGGTCTTGTGTGTTATTCTGTCTGTTTTGCTGTTTGTTATGACAAAAATTGAAAATTTTCATCATTATGTCTGTGTGTCTCATTTGTATGTTTGGTGTGTGAGTGTAATAACTAGCAAACTCTTTCAGCTATCTTCGTCAAACTTTACCAAAGGATCTGAAGGACAAACGTGAGGCTGTCAATGTTTTTGTTTAAAAATATATATGTCAAAGTTCAAGGTGACAGTGATGTCATTTGCATAGTTTTTGACTATGCCAGAATCCAGCGAATATGCAAAGGTCAGGGTGACAGTGACATCATTTGCATGATTTTCGTCATACTGTCATGCTACCGCTTGACGCCTTCTTGGTTTGTTTATCTGCTTGTTTGTGTGTAGGATATCTCAAAAAGTTGTCGAAGGATTTGGATGAAATTTGGTGGGCTAGTTGGGTACGTGACAAGGCCAAAGTGATTAGATTTTGTGAAGATCTGGCTATGGATCCGGTTACTAGAATTTAAAAGCCATTCTTCACCATTGAGTGATAGGGCCAAAACAATATGTAGCACGATATTAAAAAAAAGTTATGGACTGATTTGGATGAAATTTTTTTGGTGATAATCCGAATCTGGACGGAGGTATGCGCTCCACCGAGTGCCCTTCGAGATTGTCCAAGTCCCCCTCTATTTTGTCTTTAAACGCTGCTGTCGGTGTTTCCCCCCTCATTCTCTTGTTCTTTTCGTTTCGTCGCATCCTGATATGTTCAGTTTACCAGCCTTCCACAAGCCTTGACCTGTATAAAGAAACTCATCGAGGAATTAGGTGTACGGTAGAAACAAACTGTTATTATCCCAAAGATTAAAAAATATAAAAATGAAAATAATGTCCATAAAAATCAACACAGATCTTCTTCCTTCGGTGAGATTAACCCATGAGATGTCCATGTTGAACGTAAGAGGGAAAGAGTGAACACTCGTCACTTCAGAGATCCTGCAAAACAAACCCTTTTTTAAATTCTCAACAATTAAATAACTACAATCACAACAATATGATGATTATTATTAATTATTATGTTTAAAAAACATTACATTAAAAAAAGTACCCTTCCCCAAAGCAAATCAAAATAATTTTCAGACCAACCCCCTTACCCACCCTTTGGAATCCACTTTCATGACCCAGATTAGAAATTCCTCATTCTCAATCTGCATATAATAATTAAACAGAGCATACACCCACCCCCTCCCCTTCCCACTCACTGCTTTTGAAGCATTTCCAATCGGTTGTGAGATCATGGAGGCTCGGATCATTATCACTCACACTGAAGAAGAGAAGGGTTTAAAATGAAATAATAAAATAAAAGTTTGCATGTGAAGGAAATGAATGAATAGATTTGATTTATTTATCAAAAATGATATGATAATCAAAATGGACGGAATGAACAGAACGTTGATCGAGGTATACACAACAGAGGCGAAGAAAAGAGAAACTGACATTTTGGACATTCACCCCTCTTTTATGCTGGAGGAAAGGTTAATGCTCGAAACGAAAGATTTCACTTACTTCAGACGGTGGTTAAACTGTTTTCCTGCGGTGATGAAATAGTTTTCCCCACAGAGATTAAATTGTTTTCCACAGTGCTTAACAACCCTACATTTTCCAACATCACCCTTAAGAGATCCCGCTCCATAAAGAATTGTATAATTATTATATGAACCCGGGAGTGTTGGATTTGTTTCCATGAAATGTCAAACTAATTGTTTTTTTTTTTAAGTCGTTTATTTATAAACCCTGTGAAGGGAATCCACAAATCTGTGTCCAGTTAAAAAGAAGAACAAAAACGTCGATAACAGTTTAGTACTCACTCAAGAACCTCCAATTTGATGATGTTGTTCAGGTCTCTTAACATAGGCCAGACTTGGTACTCAGGTTACATTCCCTTAACCTGTGATGAGATAAAAAACTCCATGGAGTGAAACAAAGAACAAACAGTAGAAAGTTGTGCATAAACGAGTTATATTAGAAGGTTCTTTAGTTCAAGGTTAAGACGTAATTAAATAACCTGAAATAGTACAGGTTGAAGGTGACAAGACCGACGACAGTACAAACTCCATTTCCATGAGACATCGTCCCCTGGATCAGGTCAGGTCAGGTATGGGAGCATGCGCTGGAGCAGCGTGTTACTGCATACAATTTCTTCCGGTACTCCAGGGCCTCCCAGACTGATCCCTGGCCACCACGGCCATCAACTTGCTGCCACCACGAGGCACATGATCAGCCCATGGTCTCCACTCACGAGGCTCCTCGCTGAGAGAATCTAGTGAGCAGGATCAGCATCAGGAAAATGAGCCACGTGTCCAAACAGCCGCAGCTGATGCTCACGGACTATGCAGGTAACAAATCTCATTTGAGTCTCTCTCAGCAACGCTCGTTGGACACAAAGTCCAACTCACAATATCCAAGGATTCTCTGAGGAGACCTGGTACCAAAGGAATTAAGTCTCCATCTCATATCACTGGTCAGAGTCCAAGTCTCACATCTGTAGAGCAAGACTGGAAGCACCAAGGACCTGAAGACTTGGACTTTTGTCCTCCTGCACAGGTACTGACAGCACCACACCCCATGATCCAGTGAATCCATGAGTCCCCAGGCCCGACCCAGACGTCTGTAGACCTCTGGCTCACAGCCAGCAGAGACAATGAATATCACTGCAAGGAAAGTGAATCTCTCCACGACATCAACATCATCCTCACCACAAACAGGTACAGACAAATTTGTACAAAATTTATCCCTGGATCGTGGAAACAAATTTCAACAAAAGATAAATAAATAAATAAAACATGACAATGAACGAGTTTTAACAATAGTGGGTTGGGAATGGGGGTGGTTCGTTCTGCTGACTTCCTTTGTTCCTGTAAGACTTGAAGGTTTGTTAAAGATGGCAATAAGATAGAAAACTGGATAATCCAACTAGTAGTTTATTTCCTTGTTTGATTCAAGACGATTTTTCAAGGCACTGACTGGCTGATTAATGATGACAAGGAACACCTCAGTGTTTAATTTCTCCTTGGGAGCATCGCAATTGATAATCACATTTTTGAGGTCCAACCAGTGCTACTGATCATCCATCCCTTTGGACCATACTCTGTGCAGAGCGTTGGTGCTGCCTAAGTAGTCTCCTTGGCTATTGGGCACAATCCCGGATGGGTCGCCACTCTGACACAGTATACCAGCATGCTGGCACTCATTTTTTCCGACCTCGGAAGGATGACAGGCCGAGTTAACCCCACCTGGTATTTTTTAAATAGCTGAGCGGATTTGAACTCAGGACCCTTGGATCCCAAGCTCACCGCCCTAACCATTAAGCCAACACCAGGCATAGTGTTACTGATGCAATATCTATTCTGCGAGAAGGGATATTTTACATGGGTGGTGGTACCCCAAGCATTCCCCATCCAATCCGGTCCTCACGTGCGATGTTCTTGATGTTTCCCACAATGCTAGCCCAATCCTGGAGGGGTCGCCACTCCGACAGAGTATACCAGCATGCTGGCACTCATTTTGCCGACCTCGAAGAATGAGAGGCCGAGTTAACCCACCTAGTATTAATTCAATAGCTGAGTGGGATTTGAACTCAGGACCTTTGGATCCAAGCCCACCGCCCTAAACCATTAAGCAACACCAGGCATAGTGCTACTGATGCAATATCTATTCTGCTAGAAGGGATATTTTACGTGGTGGTCGTACCCCCAAGCATTTCCCATCCAATCCGTGTCCTCACGTGCAATGTTCTTGATGTTTCTCCCACAATGCTGGCCCTTACGGGCAGCCAGCCCCATGGTATTGTAATTTACATCAAGTCTTTGTCAACAACTGCACAGTAATTGCAATGTCAGCTCCAAACTCTGATTTGCAATGGCACATCATCAAAATACAGGGTCTCTGCACCATCAATATGTACAAGCCACCATCATTACTCCTCCGACCAGCGACCTCCCCACTGCACCACCCCTTGTCTTTATATAGGTGATTTCAATTACCAACATGGGGATTGGGGTTACAATACATCACAGCAAATGCTGAGGTACTTTTTAAACTGGCCTCCCCAGTTCTGATCTCAAAACTTCTCTTTGATCATCGTGATCCAGCAAATTTCCACTCACCGCACTGGAACATCACGACAAACCCTGATCTGCTACTGCCCGATCTCCCTCCTTCGGTTCCCTTCAAATTGTTTGAAAGGGTAATCCTGAACAAGATTGAGCCACTGTTTGAGCAAGTTTGCCCCAATGAACAAGCATGTTTCAGGAAACACAATGAGCAACAAGTTCTCCAACAAGCAACAAGTTTTCCAACAAGAAATGTGGCGGACTCATGATGATCTCTCATCTGCCCTATTTCTTAAGTTATATCTCATCCGATGATCTCTCATCTGTGACCTGCTCCTTAAGTTATATAATGCTCTTCAAGACGTATTCATGGTACAAGTCATCATTGACATCATCTACAAAGG
>CM068952.1:202154253-202169225 GCA_035128595.1 Eptatretus atami
TTGACTGGGGAAAGGAACTGGATGAGATGTTCGGAGCGTCTGAACACTTGGGAAATGCCTCAAAAGGAGAGGTGTTTGAACCACAAAAGTTTCTGTTTGTTCTCAGTGGTGATGTTGATGGTTCTTTTGAGTCCATGCTTGGGCTGATTGACTCGTACAAAGCCAATAGTGAAGTTAAAACTGGGACTCGCTGCATTTTGGCATTGGAGTTGTTACTCCGAAAGGGTAGAAGCAGATTTGGAAGCACAATGTTTTGAAAACCATTTTCAGAACATGTAGTGGAGGAGAGTGACAGTCGTTGACATGCCAAGCTACGAAACAAGTGGCTGATCTTGAAACAATCGAAAGTTGAGCTTGCTGATGTAAACTCTGGAGAGAGAATTGCCGATTGGAAAAAGTGCAAAGGTGGTTTGACAGTCAGAGTGCCACAAAGAGGAAGAGCAGGATGCTTGTCAAATTGACAAAGTGGGATGTGAAATTTTTGAAAGGATTTGCAGAACGAATTCCGAGTTTGTATTGGATATTGTTTGGAAGCCATTACTCACTATATAATGAACTTTGTGAAAGTGTGCAAGGCCGAAGGTTAATAAACGATCTATTGACTAATTTCATTGTTTTAATGCAGATGGTACAGCTGTAGTTGCGAGTGGATCTAGAGAAATGTTTTTTTGATAATCGTACCAGTAGGGAATGACACATTGGATACTGTGAAGAAGAATGACATTGAATTGCAAAAGGTGCCTGGGTGAGGAAAGTGATCTTCCTGAAGCATTGCCTTCTGAACTTGGCCGCTCGGTAAGAGGGCAGATTTTTAAGTTTGCTTTTGGTTGAGCCAGTAATTGGAACAACCACAAGTAAAATTGTTTTAGGAGGAGAGTTGCAACAGCTGTGGCTTTCTGTTTGATTGAGGCAGGAGCTCATCTTGAATCAACCAAGTGGTCAAGTGCAACTTTCAAGAGAAAATATGCCCCATTGATGTGAATGTAGAGGATTCCACGTGTGAAGATGATGCAGCAGATTTTTCATTTGATGAGCTTGCAGTTGCTGATGTACCCAGGAAATCAGTATGCAGTCCTATAGATTCATCAGCAAGGGGATATCAAGCTGGATGAATTGCATGGCGAAGGTGAATTGCCAAACTGGTCTTTTTGGCAATGAGAACCGTGCTGACTTTATGAAGACTTGTCAGTGCTCTTCAATCCAGTTAGTTTGAGAAAGGAGTTTGAAGTGGCGGAATGTAAGTGGGGAGTAAATCATTGGATGATGATTGTTGATTTGGAGCAAGAAGGAGAGGATGAAGGGAGATGAGTTTCATCAGGAATCTCCGCCTGAAGGTGAACACTTTGCTAAGAGGTGAATCATGAAATATATTGCAGAACCCGTTGTTTCCTTTTTGCCTGCGATGGATATGCGCCATAATGGGAATGGTTGGTACACCACATGACCACCAGGCTTTTGTGGCTGGCCCCCTTCAATACAACTGCGCAACAGTTAGGTGGTTGGCAGAACGTGCAACCGCACCTCAAAATAACACACTCTCTGATGGTGACATTGTCGTGGTCTGGTTTAGGTTTTTGGAATCTTCTGGCACGATTTATATTGATTCGTATGGCTCACTCAACACCGTGGCTCTCCCAAAAAGTCTGGTTTCCAGATCCAAGGACAGCTATGGTGATGGCGGTATGCATTAAACCATCGTGGCTGTTTGTCTGCTTTTGCTAATCCATGCGTTGTGGAGTATGGTTGCCGCGCGATACCATGCTACCGGGAATTATTGTCGTCAATACTGGTTGTGTTTCAGCCGGAGTGGCTTTGTTCTTCCTCATCCCGAACACAATTGAAGAGACACATTGTTAACTGGGCCACTGGGTAATGGAATGTCTGCCTGGCTTATAGCTGTGGCCACAATTTTTTATGGAGGAGGTGTCTTTCTGCAATTTATGCAGGTCGGAGATAGGATATGAGTTGACCTCTTTGGAGGCTCCTGCCTATTTCAATTCACTACTGGCTGCACTACTTGACCATAATGTTTTTTTCGGTGCTCAACAACTTCTTCCTCTGACGAGGGTTGAGATTCCTCATCTCTTGCAGTGATTTTGAGCCTTTTCTCTGGTCTGGCGATTGAGTCTATATTTGTTGATCCTGCATAACATTTTCTGTGATATCCATACGTTGAAGACATCAAAGCATTCCAATTCCTATTGACGAAATACACAGTGTGATGCTCTGAACATCTATTTCTGTTCATCCGAGGTGTTTCCACTACTCCACACAGACTTTCACCTCATCCCACTCTTGTCAGTGAACACTGAAATATTGGAAGATGCCTCATCCAAACATAACAGGATAATACTGTCGTGTCCACGCTGGTTAAGGCCGACTTTGGACGGATAGTCGAACGTTCTACTTGGAGGCGAAACATGTGATCCTTGGAGATTATAGCATGTGCGAGACGGAGGGCGCAAAGGAGTTACCAGATGGAACACGAGGGTTTATACTCGAACCGACAATGAATCGACAGACACAAACAATCTTAATAAATAGGGTTTTAGGAACATAATCAAAGTTTGTTTTATGTATATAATAATTACATAAATTATTAAAATCAAAGCGTAATAAATAAAAATATATTGTGGGGTTTATATCGAACCCACATGAATCGACAGACACAAACAATCTTAATAAATAGGGTTTTAGGAACATAAATCAAAGTTTGTTTTATGTAATAATAATTACATAAAATTAACAAAAAATCAAAGCGTAATAATAAAAATAATATCAAAGCATGGGTGGAATGCTAATATATCAAATGTAATGTGAGGTAAACTTGAGCTAATTTTGAGATGCTCCACATAGTTACAGAAGCAGACAAGGGGAAGGATAAAAATAAAATAAAATCATCATCACACCATTTTTAAATCCTTATCCCTGAGCAGGGGTCAGCTTTTTGCAGGCTCCAATCATGGTACCCTTTCTTGTGGCAACGTTTTTTTACGGCCGGATGCCCTTCCTGACGCAACCTTTTGTTGCCTTGGACATACAGGGATAATTACCAGTGTACTGGTGCTCATTTCGTCACCTTGGAAGGATGATAGGCTAAGTCAACCCCACTGATGTTAATTCAGTGGTGAGTGGGGCTCGAACTCAGGACCCAAGGACTCCAAGCCACCACACCTAACCACAAGCCAACACCAGTCTATAAACAATAGAAAATCTCTCCTTTATTCTGGCACTTAGCTTCGTCCAGAGATGATCCTTTATTGAGCCTGGCATTGGTTGAAACCTATTAGTTGGGCCTCGTCACATTTGCCACGGTGGCCCGTGGGGTCTCCAAAATCTACGGCCACTAGCATTATACGGCGGCCGCAGTCGTTCACGGTCACACAATGTAAGCAGTCACATATGTTTTTATTTTCGGGGAGCCGCACGGGGTATTATAAATGGTGGAGACCGAAAACGTGGGGGTGCCATTACGGTCTTTGATTTGATGTCGCACGGTGACCTTAGGGCGTTCCTGCGGCGGCCATAGAATTTTCAAGGAAGACGCAAGGTAGCCTCAAGGTGCCCGCAAGGCGACCCGCAAAGCGACGCAGGGGACCGCAGGGGGGCCCTAAGGCGAAGTTGTGCCAGACGGACGGTAACGAGTGGTTTTTTTTTTTTTAACCAAGTTCTTTTGTTCGGCTTGTCGAATTGCTACGGGCGAACGTAGAAATGAAAAAAGTATAACTCTGCGCTATAATTCCACGGCGCCCCTACTGCCTGTGAAATATAGCCATATGACGTAGGGTCACCTCTAGCCACTTCAGAAACACTGCGGGCCGCCGCACGTTTCTGTCAATTCAGAGGGCGTACAACCTCCGTATCCTCGCCATAGAGCAAATGTGGACTTAGCCTTACTGCATGGAAACCTGCACACAAAATGGTGCCGAGCTGCTCTCGAGGTGGGAATGTTTGTGGTAATTCGCATGGGTGGTCCTCCTTCGTTAAGGGCCCACAAATATTCGTACAGTTTCTTCTCATGAATGAATGTGCCAACCCCACTCCTCTGATACACCAGGCCCACTCGCCACAATGGCTCGCCTTCCCCATGAACACACAATGGGATAACGCCGAGTTATTGCTGAGAGATGCGCTCCTCTCCCTCTTCCTCTCTCCTCTCTCTTCTTTCTCTCTCCTCTCTCTCTCTCTCTCTCTCTCTCTCTCTCTCTCCTCTCTCTCTCTCTCTCCCCCCCTCTCCCATCTCTCCTCTCTCTCTCATAATAAACACCAACTTCATGACTCAGCTGAACAGTAATGGCTCACGTCTTGTTCCAGCACGTGAACAATGGGGCTATATTTTTATTGCCGTGTCGAGGAGAAGCCAAAGATGTCCTATGTGTTCTGACCACCATCGCCTCACCAACTATCTGTGTTCTGACCAATTCCAAGCCTTGGGGCGTGGTCTGCCGGTTGTTGTTGTTGAAGCGTTGTTCTTTTTTACTTTTTTATAGCCAGCTTTGAAAATGTAAAAACATCGGAAAAAGTTATGGGGGCAATCACATACTGGAATAAATTAGCCTTAATCCCGACCTAATTAACAGACCCCCCCCCCCCCCCCATGCAGTAACACTTAACAATCTTAAGCTGACTGTTTCCATACTTAATTTACATTGAGGTGTCTCCCTGCTCATCCACGGACCATACTACTCGAAACAATCCTACCTTTGCTCTGAAATTCCTCCATCTACCCCACAAAGCTAACAATACACCAACCATATTTCAGGATAAATCGACAAATTGTTTGTGAAATTATGGGCACTGTCATCATGAATTTCGGTCGTTTACTCCGTAATTCCTCTCAATGCCAGTCCCACTCAAAGAGCCAGAAGCTGGAAGTACCCTCCCTTTCTGGTGGAAATATATATCATCAGGGAAAAGAGGAAGATTATAGGCTTGCACAATACCAACATGGCTACAACACATATGAAACCATTTTAAGCACATAACAGCAGTAAAACGTTAATATTTATCGGCATAGCGGTAAAGACTTTCCAACAACCCCTTTGTTCCATTTTGTCACAATATAAACACTGACAGTCGTGTTCAGAATGCCAAAAATACCTCCAGCCCAAAAATTGCTGAGTTCTCGAGTGGCTGCCATGGGATGAAAATGATAGTGGGAGTGGAATATGGCCTAAAATGAGTGTCCTCTGTTTTGCATAGACAGCTTGGCTGCTGGAAAACCATAATTTCTTGGAGTGCAGCTGTGCCACTAATGCTGTGCCCCTTTACAAGTACACTGGTACTCATTTACCAAACTCGGAAGGATGACAGGCTGAGTTGACCCCACCAGGTGTTAACTCAGCAGCCAACAGGGCTTGAACTCAGGAGCCAAGATCTCAGGAAACTAGGATCCCAACTAGGATCCAACTAGGTCCCAACTAGGATCCCAACTAGGATCCCAACTAGGATCCAAACTAGGATCCCCTCGGATCCAACCAGCCACACTAACCAAAAGCAAACACTAGGCTTTAATGAGTATTAATGCGAAGAGTGAAGTGATACTAGTGAGAAGAAGAATACATCATAGTGCACCAGAACTCTCATTGTGATGTTGTGGATCAGTTTTGGTTATCGAGCGTGAACAGAGAAAACGAAGAGCGTCAACATAGAAAACAAAGCATTGTGACCGAATATAGCACTGAGGGATGAAAAAGAAAGAAGGCATTGCCAATTGAAGTGTGAGTGCCCAGCAATTTTGGCTGAAACAATGCAGAAATCACAAATGACCAAATACCAGAGTCTAAAAAAATGAAGTGAAAAGATCTGGAAGCCGACGAGTGCCAAAATTATACCAGTGATTATTGGAGCTACATGGGAACACGGGACAGACACGGCTCTATCTAATCTTATTCACGAACATGGAACACGGGACAGACACTGCTTAATATTTCTTATTCATTCACTTGGGAAAGGGACAGACACAACTCTATATAATCTAATTCATTCACATGAAAACATGGACAGACACAACTCTATATAATCTAATTCATTCACATGAAAACATGGGACAGACACAACTCTAATAATCTAATTCATTCACATGAAAACATGGGACAGACACGGCTCTATATAATCTAATTCATTCACATGAAAGCATGGGACAGACACAACTCTATATAATCTAATTCATTCACATGAAACATGGCGACACAACTCTATATAATCTAATTCATTCACATGAAAACATGGGACAGACAAACTCTATATAATCTAATTCATTCACATGAAAGCATGGGACAGACACAAACTCTATATAATCTAATTCATCACATGAAAACATGGGACAGACACAACTCTAATAATCTAATTCATTACAATGAAACATGGGACAGACACAACTCTATAAATCTAATTCATTCACATGAAACATGGGACAGACACAACTCTAATTAATCTAATTCATTCACATGAAAACATGGGACAGACACGGCTCTATATAATCTTATTCATCACATGGGAACAGAGGACAGACACGACACAAGGTTAATGAGACAGATTAGAGAATGTAAGTGAGCTGTTCAACAGCAAGGATGAGGGAGTTTAGTGGACAGAGCAGGCGAAAAATATATATTTTGTGTCGCAGGTTGTCCACCACAGTGCGGTTATTGTGTTAACCAAATCAAACATTTCTCATTGCCCCTTTTCTCCGTTTTCTTGAATGCATTCTGCAAACAATTTGGGGTGAAAAAAAATAAGAAGCACCAGCTACGGGAGGAGCCAAATAGATGAGAATGATCCAAACTACTTAAACTAGACACGTTTTTCCAGGAAAACTCAACTCATCATGAAGATGAAGAGAAACACGATGCAGTGCAGTTACTACACAACCTCCATCGAGTGTAGTTGTCATGCCACAACTGTGCATAACTTTATCAACCTTCATAGAGTGTGGTTGTGGTGTACCCGCTGTGCTGTTGACTTCAACAACCTCGACAGTGTGTGGTTGTGGTGCACCAGAAGGAGAACCACCTGAAAACTGGTGGAACCGACCCGGAGTTGGTAGTCGGAGCTCTAAGTTCGATAATGTGAAGAAGAAAAAACCCATTGGTGCATTTACGGAGCTGAAAGAGGTGAAATTACTGAGTGACACTGGACTCTGGGTGAGAATATCCAGGAAACATGCGAAGCCATTGGATGGTAAAGGTGGTGAGGATTCCAAAACTGATCGAGATTTCCAAACTCTGGTGTGATTCTTGGCAAGGGAAGGATATCACTGAAACTGATCGAGGTTCTTCTTCATAGGTTGCATCCACTGATGTGGAGCGTGCGGAGAGCAGGTGACCTTACTCTCCTTCTACGGTAGAGTGGTGGCTCTGTTACTTACCTTCTAATGGTAGAGTGGTGGCTCTCTGTTACTTACCTTCTCATGGTAGAGCACACTGCTTCGCCTGCAAGCTCACAACCCGGACATGATATCATCTCATGAAAACATCCAGTAGTGTAGAAAACCCATGGGAGTGATGTGTACCACACAATCAGGCACTGGTTGGCACTGGTTGTGTGGATGGTCACATTATCCTCCAGTTTGAAAATGAACGACAGGTCTGGCAGAAGATGCCTCTAATGAGCTGTCGTGTCTGATGAGGTAAAGTACTTGAGATGATTATCAAGGAACTGAAATCGGGGAAGTTCTATTCGGTTCTGTCGATTCAACACCAATGTCACACACTCAGATCAGGTGACATTTGTCATCCATCATATTCTACCGACTGGTCCTGAAGAAAGGTTCCAAAGGTCTTGACGATGAACGGACAAACTGGAAAAAATATTAGAAACTACCCATGGCCTTTCTGGATAACGGGATCGACAACAAGACAATCCTATGATAATGTATTAAATATAAATGGGAAACACATGGTGTACCTTCTACCATCAGAGATCAATCCCCGTATGCACATACCTTGCACAGCTCACTCACTCTCCCTTGTGGGAAAATTGCCGCGAATGAAGTCCACATTATACAAAGGTTGTACCATTTCTTCTTCTCCACATCGACTTTCCAATAACGACTACTTTGACAACAGACAACCCCAAAGGTTTCAGTTTTTTTCAACGATCAGCTGTCAGGTATCGATGATGAGCAAGGTGCTGAGCTGTTACAGCCCGTCCCACAGGTTTCAGCCAATCACAAGGTCACATTCCCACATGCGACGTATTGCATTCCCTGGTAACTGACGTGGAATGGGAAGTTTTTTTGTGAAATGGATCTCAGGGGATGCTTAATAAACTGGACCAATTGGGTTCAGATATGACTTGCAAAAAATTTTTGTGCCAAATATGTTTGTCTGTGTGGCGTTTATCTGTCTGTTGTTCCACAAGGAGAAATTGAACACCGAGGGGGTTGATGTCATCATTCACAGCCAATCGGTGCCTTTGAAACACCGTCATCAATCAAACCAGGAAATCAATGAAGTTTTGATTCCTGGTTTGGATTATCCAGTTTTCTAAATTACTCGAATCTTCAACAAACTTTCAAATGTCAAACAAACAAACAGAGTCAGCAGAAATATGCTCACCTTTCACCCCCATCCCCCAACCCCATCCCTCTTAAGGGGGAGCCATGGGGTGGGGGATGGGAGGGGGGTCAACGCTCGACATCTCTGCCAGGGATTAAAGGCCCTGGCTCGTTGTCCCACCCCCCCACCCCCTCCTCCGCACTCCAAACGCATTTTTGGCTTTGACCACCACGGCATTGAGGTGGCAGTCCAAGGCTCCAGACTATCACAGTGGATATCTGCATCAGAGAGAGAGAGAGATCGGAGCATGGATCTCCTGCGCACGAACGCTGACTCAGCATCCAGATTCACACCACCGGATTTGCGTGACTGGCGTGGTGGGCAAGACCATCTGCCTGAGAGAGTACGTGGCACGGTGTTCACGGAAGTTGCTGGCCCGACGGCGCAAAGCACGCAACGACCCAGCAGATGACCACGTCGGGCTCGGCCATACCAGGTCAGGAGTCTTAGGTTGCTGGCGACACTAACAGTGTCGCCAACGGCAAAGGACTCTGCTGAGAGGGTCATGCTGCACCCAGTTAGTCGCAATCACTGTGGAGAAATTCTCGGGGAGGAGAGTAGGACTTGGGTGAAGGGGTCCCCTCCAGGAACGAAGCGGTCGTACCGCACTTCACAGGACGACACGTCCCCAAGAGGTGGGCCACTGCTCGAGACACCACGTGACTCGCGGTTGACTTCGGACAGTCTCAAACCTGTTCGTTGAGATGTTTTATTTATTTATTCTCTTTTGTACAAACTTCTGTTTCCACAATCCAGGGGAAGATGTCTCATGGAAAGGGTTTTGTACTATGAACGGCCACGTGACCTCCAACCTGTTCATTTTCGGTTATTTAATTATCGCTTAAGCTGTAACTAAGAACCTTCTTATATAACTCATTTTATCGAGAACTTCCACTGGTGGTTCTTTGTTTCACTCCTTGGAGTTTTTATCTCTTCACAGGTGGGGTATTGTAACCTGACACCAAGTCTGGACCTATCCTGAGGGCCTGAAGAACATCAACAACTTGGAGGATCTCAAGTGAGTCCTGTACTGTTATTGAGGTTTTGTTCTTCTCCTTCTCCTTCACTGAACATGAATTTGTGAATTCCCATCACAGGTTTAAAAATAAACTCCATTTTTAATACATTTGTTCAAGATTTCATCAAAACAAATCAAACACTTCCTATTTTCAAATAATTATACAATTGTTTATGTGAAGGAACTGGGTTATAATCCATAATTATATAATTGTTTATGTGTAGGAAACTGGGTTATAATCCCATAATTATATCATGGTTTATGTGAAGGAACTGGGTTATAATCCCATAATATATAATTGTTCATGGAGAGGGACTGTTATAATCCATAATTATATAATTGTTCATGGAGAGGGACTGGGTATAATCCCATAATTAATACCATTGTTTATGGAGAGGGACTGGTTTATAATCCCAAAATTATATAATTGTTTATGGAGAGGACTGGGTTATAATCTCATATTATATAATTGTTTATGGAGAGTGACTGGGTTATAATCCCAGAATTATATAATTGTTTATGGAGAGGGACTTGGTTATAATCCCATAATTATATTATTGTTTCTGGAGAGGGACTGGGTTATAATCCCATAATTATATAATTGTTCATGGAGAGGGACTTGGTTATAATCCCATAATTATATAATTGTTTATGGAGAGGGACTGGGTTATAATCCATAATTATATAATTGTTTATGGAGAGGACTGGGTTATAATCCCATAATATATAATTGTTTATGGAGAGGGACTTGGTTATAATCCATAATTATATAATTGTTTATGGAGAGGGACTTGGTTATAATCCCATAATTTTATAATTGTTTATGGAGAGGGACTGGGTTATAATCCCATAATTATATAATTGTTTATGGAGAGGACTGGGTTATAATCCCATAATTATATAATTGTTTATGAGAGGGACTGGGTTATAATCCCATAATTATAATTGTTTATGGAGACGGACCTTGGTTAAAATCCCATAATTATATTATTGTTTCTGGAGAGGGACTGGGTTATAATCCCATAATTATATAATTTTTCATGGAGAAGGACTTGGTTATAATCCCATAATTTATAATTGTTTATGGAGAGGGACTGGGTTATAATCTCATAATTATATAATTGTTTATGGAGAGGGACTGGGTTATATCCATAATTATATAATTTTTTATGGAGAGGGACTGGTTAGAATCCTATAATTATATTATTGTTTCTGGAGAGGGACTGGGTTATAATCCCATAATTATATAATTGTTTATGTGGAGGGACTTGATTATAATCCCATAATTATATAATTGTTCATGGAGAGGGACTGGTTATAATCCATAATTATATAATTGTCATGGAGAGGGACTTGGTTATAATCCCATATTATATCATTGTTTATGGAGAGGGACTTGGTTATAATCCCATAATTATATAATTGTTCATGGAGAGGGACTTGGTTATAATCCCATAATTATATCATTGTTTATGGAGAGGGACGGGGTTATAATCCCATAATTATATAATTGTTCATGGAGAGGGACTTGGTTATATCCATAATTATATCATTGTTTATGGAGAGGGACTGGGTTATAATCCCATATTTATATAATTGTTTATGTGGAGGGACTGGGTTATAATCCCATAATTATATAATTGTTTATGGGAGGGGACTTGGTTATAATCCCATAATTGTATAATGTTTATGGAGAGGGACTTGGTTATAATCCCATAATTATATAATTGTATATGTGGAGGGACTGGGTTATAATCCCATAATTATATAATTGTTTATGGAGAGGGACTGAGTTATAATCCCATAATTATATAATTGTTTATGGAGGGACTGGGTTAAATCCATAATTATATAATTGTTATGGAGAGGGACTGGGTTATAATCCCATAATTATATAATTGTTTATGGAGATGGACTTGGTTAGAATCCATAATTTTATTATTGTTTCTGGAGAGGGACTGGGTTATAATCCCATAATTATATAATTGTTTATGTGGAGGGACTTGATTATAATCCCATAATTATATAATTGTTCATGGAGAGGGACTTGGTTATAATCCCATAATTATATCATTGTTTATGGAGAGGGACTGGGTTATAATCCCATAATTATATAATTGTTCATGGAGAGACTTGGTTATAATCCCATAATTATATCATTGTTTATGGAGAGGGACTTGGTTATAATCCCATAATTATATAATTGTTCATGGAGAGGTCTGGGTTATAATCCCATAATTGTATAATTGTTTATGTGGAGGGACTGGGTTATAATCCCATAATTATATAATTGTTTATGGAGAGGGACTTGGTTATAATCCCATAATTGTATAATTGTTTATGGAGAGGGACTTGGTTATAATCCCATAATTATATAATTGTATATGTGGAGGGACTGGGTTATAATCCCATAATTATATAATGTTTATGGAGAGGGACTGAGTTATAATCCCATAATTATATAATTGTATATGTGGAGGGACTGGGTTTAATCCCATAGTTATATAATTGTCATGGAGAGGGACTGTTATAATCCCATAATTATATAATTGTTCATGGAGAGGGACTGGGTTATAATCCCATAATTATACCATTGTTTATGGAGAGGGACTGGTTTATAATCCCAAAATTATATAATTGTTTTATGGAGAGGGACTGGGTTATAATCTCATAATTATATAATTGTTTATGGAGAGGGACTGGGTTATAATCCCAGAATTATATAATTGTTTAGGAGAGGGACTTGGTTATAATCCCATAATTATATTATTGTTTCTGGAGAGGGACTGGGTTATAATCCCATAATTAATATATTGTTCATGGAGAGGGACTTGGTTATAATCCCATAATTATATAATTGTTTATGGAGAGGGACTGGGTTATAATCCCATAATTATATAATTGTTTATGGAGAGGGACTGGGTTATAATCCCATAATTATATAATTGTTTATGGAGAGGGACTTGGTTATAATCCATAATTATATAATTGTTTATGGAGAGGGACTTGGTTATAATCCCATAATTATATAATTGTTTATGGAGAGGGACTGGGTTATAATCCCATAATTATATAATTGTTTATGTGGAGGGACTTGATTATAATCCCATAATTATATAATTGTTTATGGAGAGGGACTGGGTTATAATCCCATAATTATATAATTGTTTATGGAGAGGGACTGGGTTATAATCCCATAATTATATAATTGTTTATGGAGACGGACTTGGTTAAAATCCCATAATTATATTATTGTTTCTGGAGAGGGACTGGGTTATAATCCCATAATTATATAATTGTTCATGAGAGAAGGACTTGGTTATAACCCCATAATTATATAATTGTTTATGGAGAGGGACTGGGTATAATCTCATAATTATATAATTGTTTATGGAGAGGGACTTGGTTATATCCCATAATTATATCATTGTTTATGGAGAGGGACTGGGTTATAATCCCATAATTATATAATTGTTTATGTGGAGGGACTGGGTTATAATCCATAATTATATAATTGTTTATGGAGAGGGACTTGGTTATAATCCCATAATTGTTATAATTGTTTATGGAGAGGGACTGGTTATAATCCATAATTATATAATTGTATATGTGGAGGGACTGGGTTATAATCCCTAATTTATAATTGTTCATGGAGAGGGAATTATATAATTATGGGATTATAACCCAGTCCCTCTCCAGAAACAATAATATAATTATGGGATTTTAACCAAGTCCGTCTCCATAAACAATTATATAATTATGGGATTATAACCCAGTCCCTCTCCATAAACAATTATATTAATATATGGGATTATAACCCAAGTCCCTCTCCATAACACAAATTATAATAATTATGGGATTATAACCCAGTCCCTCTCCATAAACAATTATATAATTATGGGATTATAACCAAGTCCCTCTCATGAACAATTTAATAATTATGGGATTATAACCCAGTCCCTCTCCAGAAACAATAATATAATTATGGGATTATAACCAAGTCCCTCTCCATAAACAATTATATAATTCTGGATTATAACCCAGTCACTCTCCATAAACAATTATATAATTATGAGATTATAACCCAGTCCCTCTCCATAAACAATTATATAATTTTGGGATTATACCAGTCCCTCTCCATGAACAATTATATAATTATGGGATTATAACAGTCCCTCTCCATGAACAATTATATAATTATGGGATTATAACCCAGTTCCTTCACATAAACCATGATATAATTATGGGATTATAACCCAGTTCCTACACATAAACAATTATATAATTATGGGATTATAACCCAGTTCCTTCACATAAACAATTGTATAATTATTTGAAAATAGGAAGTGTTTGATTTGTTTTGATGAAATCTTGAACGAAATGTATTAAAAATGGAGTTTATTTTTAAACCCTGTGATGGGAATTCACAAATTCATGTTCAGTGAAGGAGAAGGAGAAGAACAAAAACCTCAATAACAGTACAGGACTCACTTGAGATCCTCCAAGTTGTTGATGTTCTTCAGGCCCCTCAGGATAGGTCCAGACTTGGTGCTCAGGTTACAATACCCCAACCTGTGAAGAGATAAAAACTCCAAGGAGTGAAACAAAGAACCACCAGTGGAAAGTTCTCGATAAATGAGTTATATAAGAAGGTTCTTAGTTACAGCTTAAGCGATAATTAAATAACCCGAAAATGAACAGGTTGGAGGTCACGTGGCCGTTCATAGTACAAAACCCCTTTCCATGAGACATCTTCCCCTGGATTGTGGAAACAGAAGTTTGTACAAAAGAGAAATAAATAAATAAAACATCTCAACGAACAGGTTTGAGACTGTCCGAAGTCAACCGCGAGTCACGTGGTGTCTCGAGCAGTGGCCCACCTCTTGGGGACGTGTCGCTCCTGTGGAATGTGCGGTACGACCGCTTCGTTCCTGGAGGGGGACCCCTTCACCACAAGTCCTACTCTCCTCCCCGAGAATTTCTCCACAGTGATTGCGACTAACTGGGTGCAGCATGACCCTCTCAGCAGAGTCCTTTGCCGTTGGCGACACTGTTAGTGTCGCCAGCAACCTAAGACTCCTGACCTGGTATGGCCGAGCCCGACGTGGTCATCTGCTGGGTCGTTGCGTGCTTTGCGCCGTCGGCCCAGCAACTTCCGTGAACACCGTGCCACGTACTCTCTCAGGCAGATGGTCTTGCCCACCACGCCAGTCACGCAAATCCGGTGGTGTGAATCTGGATGCTGAGTCAGCGTTCGTCGCAGGAGATCCATGCTCCGATCTCTCTCTCTCTCTGATGCAGATATCCACTGTGATAGTCTGGAGCCTTGGACTGCCACCTCAATGCCGTGGTGGTCAAAGCCAAAAATGCGTTGGAGTGCGGAGGAGGGGGGTGGG
>CM068952.1:202196837-202210920 GCA_035128595.1 Eptatretus atami
GGTCTGTATCTTGGGCAGAGGATACTCATAAACCTAAGAGAAAAGGGGGTGTCGGACATCAATTGAGAGAATGGATTTAATTGATACCTTATAGTGGTATCGTTCAAACTATTCTTAACTAAATAAAGACCTAATTGGTCAACTGCTTTCTGCTGTGGGGAAATGTAGCAGGTGCTGTAAAGAGCATAAAAGATGCCGAAAAGGAATCTTAAATACAAGCAATAAAGATAAATTAAAAAAAGGAAAACTCAGTTGTCTCCCCAAGAACACAGAAAATAATCGGATACTGGATTCATGGTTTCAAAGTTTTAACATTTTTTCCTATAAATACAAGTATGGAACAATTGATAGTATCTATGATTGGTTGATACTATTATCATCTCAAAACTCCACTAAAAAAGAAGATTACTTCAAGGTCAATGCAATAACTGAAAGACTGGAATGCAAATGGTACAAAAATTCTTTTGGAAATAATTTCACAAACATTTGAATCTATCCGAAAGTTTCATTGTTGTGTAATACATTATCACTAAGGATTGGAATAACACAAATGCTACTCTCGTAAATGATTTCTTCTGAAAATGTTTGATAGTGTTCGTTGTACATTGAACCACAAGAAGTTGAAGCGGGTTGATTATGTCTCTGCTGTATCTGAAATGATGAAATTTTCACTATATCATTCAGTGATAGAATGGGAAAGGGGGCTGTCGAAGGTGTTATTCCTGATATGTCAACGGCGAACAACCACAGACCTGGATTCATACTTCAAACGAAAGGAACGTATTACTGAGATACAAAAAGCAGTAAGATGCTTACTGGCAGTCCTCTTTAGGTATATTGGATTGTGATCATGATGAAAGTTCTTATGGTCTTAAATGGATTTCAACTACAAAGGAATGTCTGAAATAGACGTACTTTTGGTGTTAGCTCGGGCTTTAGGGGAGCAGAATAAATTGTAATTATGAAATGAGTTCGTATATTATAATATACTCCTAATCGTTAAAACAGTATTGAGATGTTGAACAGAAGACTTAACTCAAGAAACCACTCAGTGTATCTTACCTCAAAAGAAGATGTCAACACTTGAACTCAACCAAACCACTACACGTTGGACTTGGGTGTTCTGGAGGAAAGCCACGAGTATCTGTGGTATTCTTTTAAAAACCCAGATGTGATACTGGCGATGATAAAATAATGCGATGAGTGATAATGCTAAGGTTGAAACAACTTCGTGTTTCTCAGAGGAAAATTTTACCCATGAGATAGATTGGAATTATTGGAAAAAAAATGATTTTGCTGAACTACAAGTCTTCCCAAAGTTGTGCGAAAAGTAATGGAAATAAAGAACTATTTTGGATATGACAGCATTAAGTTTGTATACATCTTCTGCGTTTACCTGAGTTGCTCAAAAGAAACTATTAAAGTTCTAATCGAGTGATACTTCCCATATACATTGAGATGGAGAGAGGTGAAGAAGTTGATGCATATGTTGCTTTTGAGAAAAACAGAATTACAGATAATACAGATATGGTTGTTATGATTAGTCTCACATATATTTTGTTAAATAATGGAGTGGCAAAGTACCAACTGGGGTATATGTTAATCAAATCATCTTCATAACTATTCGTATGTTCAAATTCAAAAGCGCTTGTACGATTAACGCTTGATACAATCAGAGAAAAGGAGCAGTAAAATTGATGTTTTGCTCAAGAGACAGCAGGTTAAAATCTTGAACGATACTGGCCTCACTAAAAATTAAAATGACAAAACCAATGTTGAAAAAAATAGTTCAATAAGAAAGACGAGTGGAGGATTTCTCCCATTTCTAATTCCTTATTTGCTGCTTCAGTGCGGTTGGGCATTGACGGGTTGCGTATTTCAACACGTTGGTGAAAACTGCAACGAAAAGGAAGGCTCAACTCCAGGCTCAAAAGAATTGGAAAGACATAACAAAAGAGTTGAGAAAAATTAGTGGGAAGTGTGTAATTGTAGATTTTGCTGAAAAGAATTGAAGGTCTGCCAGATAAAAGCGAGATGTTATTTGGAGATATGCTTTCTATCCATCGCACAAGCAGGTTAAAATTAACTAAAAGAGGAAATGGCATATATCTTTCTAATAAATAAATGAGCATGATGAGTGGTTTAAGAATTGGAAAGAATACAACATGTCAAATATTGTAAGAATTAAAATTCATAATGTGGTTATTTGTTATGCAGAGATGAATTAACAAATGTGCCTAAACATACAAAGAATATTATTATGAACTTAGAGATAATAATGGGAACGGTTCTCATTGGGTTTGATTATTAATAATCAAGACAAATATTATTTTGATAGTATAGTCTTCCCCACTGTTGAAGTCATAAATTCTTACAGAATGGTGTTTATCAAACATTTCAAGTCCAGAATTAAAATTCCAGTGTTGTGGTCAATTATGTCTATATGTGTTATTTCAACTCAACAAAATAAAAAATTTAATCTAATATAAATGACTTATGTGGGAAAGATGGTGCTATCTTTGGTGTATCCCAAGAACTGGATATTGATTTATCAAATGATTACACAAAGGCACAGGCTGAACGACATAAATATAATATAACCAAAAATATTGATATGAAAAATGCTTATAAATTAAAAAATTATCCAAGCCCGACTGACGCGAATGACTTGGTGAGATTAAGCGATTTCACAATATATATATATATATATATCCTTAAAAAAACGGCCGTGTATTCCAAAATACAGAAGTGTTGATTTTATCTCCAGGTCATACAGAATTCACAGTTCGTATTGAAATAAATTTTTATAAAGAAGGACGTATCGTTTGTATGAGATAGAACAATGGGGGTATGATATGAATGATTTAGGTAGAATTGGCCATTTAAATTGACCTTAAAAACCTGGAGCAATTAAATCAGTCTCGTAAGGAAGAATATTATCACTTGGTATAGAAGAATTAGTTTTGTGAGCCACGCATTAGTAAACAAACAATAAGAATTTAATAAGGGTAAAATATATAATGGTTTTGCCCGAGTTTACATCATGAAAACAGAAAACAGAGTTAATATTATAAGTATGGAAATACAAATGATTTTAACTATGGAAGATGGGGAGGTGTTTCGTGTCATAATATTATTCTAACATATATTTCTAATACATAAATGACAGCAAGAAGGCTTCAATTAAAATTATAATTTCTGTGTTCCAGCATACCTTCAAGCAAAGCGTATTCGGTATTTTAATAAATATGTTCTACAACATAAGAATGAGGTATTTTCAATAAAAGATTGGCTTTATGCTGATGTGATAAACCGACAACTTTAGATTTAATTCGAATGTTAAATAATGAAAAAATTATAAAGTTAAGAAACGTAAGGCTCTTTTAGAAATTCAAAAGAAATTTATTGGTTTCCTGTTGTAAAAAAAATTATTTTGGATACAGCAATAACAAGAAATCCTGATGAATATATGTATGATATTCTATGGGTGTTAGCGATTCAAGGATAGTAAGGGACGAGGAAGGAGTTGAAGAGAGAGAAGAGGAGGAAAAGTAGAAGAGAGAGAAGGAGGAGAGGGAGAAGAAAGAGAAGGAGGAAAGAGAGAGAAGAGAAGGAGGAGAGGAGAAGAGAGAAGAGGAGAGAAGACAGAGAAGGAGGATGAGGGAGGAAAGAGCGAGACTGAATAAATATCAAAATATGGAAACCGTGTAGATTAATAAAATATTGGTGTATTACAGAAAATAACTCAACCCACGAGGAGGAAAACAAAGAATTGACAGTCTATTTGCAATACTTTCGACATCGGCAAGTATTCATTTTAATTCAAGTTTTTATTTTTTCTTAAATAAATGGAGGAGAGAGTGAAGCATTTCTAAGGATCTTTATGTTTTAAAAATTAAGATCAAATGTGCAGTTTGGAACTAAAAAGGTTTTTGCACTCTGTCGGAATTTTTCTCATAACTAAATGAGTTATTGTCTCAAATGTAAAAAGAAACTAATTCCAAAAATATCTCATCTATTAAAAGTAAAAAATAACAGGGTTATACAAAAAGTCTATGTTCGGTGTTGTGGTTCAAAAAAAATCAATTCATCTCCAAACACAAACTCGGAAGAGATATAAAAGTTGTGTCAGGAAGTAAATTTACAACTACTGGAATACCGGGGAATTACCATCTACCGGGGTATTCTTTCTGTGGTCCAGGCACAACTTGGATAAAAGATTAGATGTAGGCAGGAACATCCTAATCCTGGAGTGAGCCCATCAATTGAGTTGATGAAGTGTGCATGAGACACGATATTGATTATGGGAATACCAACAACTTGGAGAAAAGCATGAAGCCGATAGAGAAATGTTGTACAATGTCTCTCTGATACAAATCCAACCTTGAGAGAAAATGTTGATAGGTTCATCATGAAGAAGATGATCAGGCTTTAAATTGAAACTTGGAAATTCAAAAAACTTGCAGGCTCTAATGATGTCATAAAGACTAAGAGCAATTAGCTGATATGAATTACATAAACAATATTCACAAGGTTTAGAGAAGGAAAGTTTATTCAAGGAAGTTGATTATATCTGGTCTGCTGATTTGATTGAACTGCAATAATGATAAGTGGTACAAGTATGCTTTAACCGTTATTGATTTGAGGAGTAGATACGCATGGGTTGTCCCATTAAAACAAAAAACAGGTATACTCTTATGTTAGCCTTTCAACAGATATTTACTAAAAGTAAGAGAAAACCTCAAAAATTGTGGACTGATGAGGTGGAGATTTTATAACAAGACATTTATGAATTTTCGAAAAATTAACAGTATTACATTATACAGTACCTTTAATGAAGAAAGCCGTTGTTGTCGAACGTTTTATCGTACCTTAAGAGAGACTATATAAAAATTCACACAACTCGGTTTCCAACAATGGTTATCTTTTATTCAGGATATTGTGGATAAGTATAATAACACGATTCACACGTCAACAAAATATGAACCATCAGAAACATTTACAAAATTAAAATATGAAAAAGAGAATTAATGTCAGGAGACCTAAGTTCAAAGTTGGTGATATCGTAAGAATATATGGGTGGAATCTAATTTTGAAATAGGTTTCGTAAACGAATGGAGAACGAACTTTTTAAAATTGTTTAGTAATAGATACGGTTCCTTGGACTTATAAGATATATTTAAGAGGGAGAGATTTAGGTTCATTTTATTCACAGGAATTACAAAGACAAAGATAAATTGAAATTTTTTGACTCTGCCACAACAAACCCACCCACATAAACCCCACCCCACACAAGCTTCCACACAAACCCCACCCCCCACACAAACTCCACACAAAAACCCACCCCACACAAGCCTCATTACACGAACCCCACACAAGCCACCCACATTCATCATATTCACATAATTAGTGATTAGTTAATTAGTTCCCACACACAACATGTTTATTTTTATTAAAAATTCTCCACTCATCCACACAAGCTCCACCCATCCACCATCCACCCATCTCTCCACACACACCTCATCCACATAAGCCTCATCCACATACACCCCTCCCACATAAACCCTGCCACACAAGCCCCACCCACATAAACCCTGCCACATAAACCCCTCCCACACAAACCCTGCCCACACAAACCCACACGAAGCCCGCCCACACAAGCCCCCCACATAAACCCCTCCCACACAAGCCCCCCCACACACGCCCCACCCCCCTCATCCCCCTGTGCGCCCCCACTTTGACCCCACCAACACACACGGGGAGGGAGGGGTGGGATGAGGGAGGTGATGGGTCGTTGGGGAGCGCACCTACCCCCCTCCTCCCCTCCCTCCCTCTCCTTCATGTCTTGATTCTTTTAAAATTCAAAATCAAGTAATTGTAAACAAAACAAATATAATTCTCAAAATTGAATACATTAAATATTCATTTGCGAGAATGTATAATCTCCCAGCAATCTTCTTCAGATGTCTTGTGATTTCGAAACTCAGACACCATATTCTGTTTTGAACAAAAAGTGGAGAATAATTAGGTTTTATAAAGATAATTACATGGTAATATTAATAAGCCTGGTGTTGGTTCCAAGTTTAAGCCTCGTTGACCACTGAATTAACACACCAGGAGGCGCCGACTCAGCCTGTCATCCTTCCGAGGCCAATAAAATGAATCCGGGTATTGGCAGAACCGCGTACAAACTAATGATGCAACCAACATAAGGCGGCATTCCAAAGAGAGAGTGGATATTAATAAAAGAATAAATAAACAAATAACTAAATAATAATCAGAAAAATTTACCTCCAGAAAAATCATGTGTTGTTACCAGATTGCTTCAACAGCTTATGTTGTCTGATCGAGCTGAAAAAAATAAATAATGAGAAAGGTATAGATGGAGACAGACAGAGAGAGGTAGGTAGAAAGACAGACAGAGAGACAAACAGAGATACAAAGAGACAGACAGGGAGTGATAGAGAGAGACAAACAAACAGGGACAGAGACAGACACACACACACACACACACACACCACACACACACACACACACCAACACACACGTGTCTCACGTTGGTTTAATTCACTCGAGATCAGTGGCCGTGATAAGACTTCGTACCAGTCATGAAAAATGTTTTTCAATTCTCTTCTAAGATGATTGACCTCTTCAATAAGAGCATTAATTTCATGTACCTCGTCGTGATATGTAAACTGCTCTTCTTCCAAGGACCTGCAGGAAAAAAATATATATCAGAATTATCACGATTTCAATTTATAATCAATTGCTCATCGTTCAAGAGAGAACCTATAAACAAGCTGACCAACTTTGGGTGAACCGTTTTCTTCGTCGGGAAGAATGATCTCTCATGTCTCATTGTTAAAATGAAAATCCCGTCTGCAGAAACTTTGTCTGGCGAAAAACTTATAAAGCAACGATGAGAAATTGCGTAATCATCGGGTGTGGCCACAGAAATGACGCTTCGGGTGAACAGCTTGGAAATAATTGGGCGATTAATTCTCAAATGTATGAATCATTTTCAAAATATACTTAAAATGCCCTAAAATGATTTTGATTAAACTTATGTTTAAAAGCCTGTTCGTGTTCTGAATTAGTATATATAAACACGAGGCCTTGGATCACAGAATAGTTCATGTTTTTTTTCACAGCATGACTGTGCAAAAACACTTCCTCATTTTCACGGCACGAACTGAAAACATGAAACAAAACTTGTTTATTGTGTGGTATATTCAAAAAATAATCTGAGGCTCAGGAGGTGGTCAGACGAGATCATTAAGAGAAGTATATCATTTCGTAATGCACAAAAGGGTATCTTGAAAAATATAAAGATTCAAATGTTTTATTTTTTATATTTTAGATGGGATTATTGTGCAAAGAAATTTAACTATTGAAGGAATTTGAGAATGAACAAATGTTTATAGGTTCAACGAGTGAGCTAAACAATATGCATTGGTTATTTGAAAAAGAGTGTCCCTCGGCTTACATGTTTCAGATATTTCTTCAGAATCATCTTTAACAAACCACATTACTACTTTGCTACTTGAACAAATTTATCTTGTCGCATTGGTTATTTGAATAGAGTGCCCCTACGTTAAAAGGGAGACAAATAAATATACCTTGGGCTAAAAAGGGGGTTTATTTTTAGGGAAAAAAAAAATGAATCGCTGAAAATCCCCCAGTCACTTACATGGGAAAACTGAGCCAGAATCAGTATTCTTACCCTACTGTCCTGCTATTGACTGTCGGGCACTCGGAAGTGGCTTAAGCACTCAAGCGAGCACTCAATTGAATGGTTGAAAAGGATGGCTGGCCAGGCTTTGGCTGCATATCACTAGGATCCTTTAAGCTTAATGCCGGTTTCACGGTGCACCAGCAGTTCAAGAAATAAAATGAATTTGTTTCACATAATGATAATCCACAAAAGAGTTTGCTGCTTACGTTGTATATATAACCCTGGAGACATCGCAAAGTTTAATCCCCCTTTGAAATAAACATTGCACATAATCCACCACATTGCCTGCTCGTCTGTGCATGCGTCACGTGGTACATCATTCCTGGTCCACACAAACGTTATAACTTCATTTTATAACGTCCTTTTTTCACCAGATTGGCTTTGATTCCCTGTGGAGCACCTTGCAAAACCTCTGAAAATATAGACACAGATCTGGCAGACACGATGGACAGGGCGTGTGGTCCAGCAGTTAATGCATTAAATCATATAGCTCAATGAAGCTGGTTAATTTTGGCACATTCCTAAATTTTTTGTTCACGAAATATAATTCTCCAAACAGGTGAAAAAGATAAGTTTAATGCTTCGGAAATTTCACATTTTCTTGTGTATATATGGAGAAGGAGGGAACATAGCCTTGCTTGCTTAAAGTAAAGAGGTGTAGCGGCTTCGTTCTGAGATTCGTTATTTTTTTAAATTATCAGATTTCATTTCAGATTTCGACACTTAATGTGGTGCAGACGATCTCTGATCCTCAAAAACGAAAAAATATTTCGATGATATACTTAAATTCGTCCGTGAGAGTAGATCATGGAAAATCTATATCATGCAATGCATGAAATCGCTCCAAGCTCCAAATTTGAAAACTATAACACGTACAAAAGCAATGAATACAACGATTCGGAGCTATGATGAAGCCATTCAATAATATAAGTGCGGAAAGTGAAAATAAAAACATTATCGTCAAGAAATCGTTGCGGCCTGTTCCAAGTTGAGGCATGGTTGAGCAGGCCAAAAAACATGGCGGCTTCAGACCCCAACGAGGTTACCCAGGAGACGCCTTCAGACCCCAAAGAGGTTACCCAGGAGACGCCTTCACACCCCAAAGAGCGAAGTGGTCGAGGATGTGCTTGATAAATGATATAATTAAATAAGGCCGTTAATTATCTTCAAAAGGGATGTTTTAATTAACCCAAACATCCACTTTTCACTCAGCACTTCGTTGGAGTTCCCTTAGTATGCTTGTAAATTTTCAGGCTGCTGCTTGGTTTTATAGTTTTGGAGTTATGGAGGAGACACACTGACACACACACCACACAAACTTCCATTTTATTAGTCGAGATATATCAATCAACAATAACAGAGACCTGCCAAAGCTTTTCGGTCCGCTCTCTTCAGTGAAAAATCGTGAACAGAATGAAACAGCAACAAAATACATGTTTTGTAGATAGAATAATAAGATCAATGCTCATTGCTTGATCCAGGAGGCACCCAGTAGGATGGGAGGATGGATCACCAGTTGACGATTCACTGATATTCGTGCACGGAATTAACATGGACAAAACAAATACAATGCAGCACAAATTCCTTTTTGTCGTCAGTGTTGGAAATATGTCACTTGATAAATGTTGCCTTCATTATGCGGAGGTGGAGCCTGGTGGTGGCTTAGTGGTTACGGTGGCTGGCTGGGATCCGAAGGTCCTGAGTTCGAGCCCCATTGGCTGCTGAAACAACACCAGGGAGTTGACTCAGCCGGTCTTCCTCCCGAGGTCGGCGAAATGAGTACCCGTGTACTGGACCCGGTGTATGCCCCGGTTGGAATAGCTGTACCATATCCCTGTGTGTCGCAAGAGGCGACCAGGGTTGGTGTCAGGAAGGTATCCGGCCATAAAACAGTGCCTCAAGGAAAGCTATCCCTGCTCAGCAGGTAAAAAAGGCTGTTTATTATGCGGAGGAGCGAGACACTGCATCACTTGCTCAAGGTTCAGAACCAGCTTCCATTATACTGTATTTCTCTCCACACTGAGGATTCTCAAAAGATGAGATCCAATTGCACAAGCACAGGACAGCAGCAATACGTTGTGATTCCTACATGTGCTGTGGTTGTCTTTGTCCAGTTGGTAAATGTTGACGGACAGTCAGAAGGACGTTCTGTTTAATGCATTCCGTCGATCGCTTGGATGTACGGCCCACGTACTGATCTCTGCATCACCACCTAAACTGGTAAACAACATTGCTAGATTGAATGGAATGCAGGACATCCTTACGGATTGATGGAAGCAGCCTGCAAGTGGTGAAAATTACTCGCGGTTGAACAGCATCGTCGGAATTGAACAGTCTGCTAAATTTGATTCTCCAAATGTTGAGAAGCTTTTCCTTTCCAGGATAGACAGAGGTACAGCAGATGTCTATCAGGTCCAAGTGTTTTTTCTTTTGACAGACTCAGGAACCTGTGTGAGTAACTGGTGAATGACTTGCTCAGGATATCCATTGTCAAGGAGGGTCATCCTAATGGCCAGGACTTCGTTTGTGAGTTTGCTGCTGAGCAAATCTTCATGTTTTGCCCTGTTGACCAGAAAACGAATCAGTCCAATGTTGTACGTAGTAGGACTAAAACTACGAGTCCCATATCGTACACTGTCCAGTAAGTGTTGGTTTGTGGTGGACTTTTTGACGACTTCTCCACCGGACCATCCAGAAAGGGAGTTCACCCGAGCGTTCCATCTCAGAGTGGAATTGCAAGGATGGATGAAGAGTATTCAAGTGTTCCAGGAAGACTTCACTACTTGAAGTCAAGTTTGAAACAGCAAAGATGTCATCTACGTACTGATGTAAAGTAAACTATTAAAAAAAAACAGGTACAAACTTATTTAAACAAAAAAAAACAGGTAAAAACTTATTTAACAAAAAAAACAGGTAAACTTATTTAAACAAAATAAAAAGGTCAACTCATTAAAACAAACAAAAAACAGGTAAAACTTATTTAAAACAAAAAAAGCCAAAATCAATTCCTGTCCCTCAAAATATTTTTCATAAGAAAAAGAAAAAAATGAAAAAAAAAAGAAAATTGTGGGGGGGAAGGGGGGTAATGATTTTTGAGTCTGCATCAAGCAATTTATATCGAATGTGAGAGTCTGTAAGTTATAATGTATTATGTGTTGTCTGTCTCACATCACAACGATAAGTATTTTTGATTTTGTCTGTAGTGCTAAAAATAATTTCATAACATGATGTATCAAAGAACAAAAACGAAACAGTTACGATCAGCATTATGGCGACATTATGGCGATCATGATAAAAATGGCGACATTGAGTGAGAAATGACAATGATGTATGAATAAAAAAGTACATCATCATTGTAGTGTTGCAAGCAAAGTATACGAATATGAACAGTTTTGTTTTTATGATTCATAAATTTTGAATGAATATAAATGATTTTATATCAAAAAAAAGGAATATTAGGGGGGTATGAAAGATAGTTCATCCTCCCATCTGACATGAAGGGGGAGGGGATGCATCCCCCCTATCCCCCCCAGGATCTACACCCATGCAGCCATAATTTTTCTAAAACACGCTGACCAGGTATATGTATTACAGAATTAATACTTAATTTTCAGGAATGAATATTGTTGTGGGGCCGGGTATCGGTGGCGAGCACGACCGCTAGAGGAGCAGTAGAGTCGGCTCCACCGAACACACCGGAATTTAGGTCGTGACCCTGGATAAGTCCGAAAGGCACGGATCCCATACTGGATCATGAATCGCCAATATTTGACCGCGTGGAGTAGGGTTAATTGCCAAACTTCAATATACCTAATTACCCACACGGCAAAGCTACGGGAATTCACACCCTCGACAGACCTCGAGCGGGACGAGCCGTTACCATGTGTAACCGAGCGGATGGTTACGAGGCCCGTCGTCCAATGAACATTTACTGCCTCGCATTTCTCAACACACACCGTGCTACGCCAATAAAAGAAATGACAGGGAACGAACTGGGACATTCAACAATAGGGAAATTTATTACAATAAATTATCGGGGCGGGAAGCACATAAGGGCAGAGTTATCTGAATATCAGGCAGGCAATAACTATACAGTGAGCAAAACACTGAACAATTCTACTTAAGAGACAGGGCCACACACAGACACACACCCAAAAGAAACGGACCCCGTCGGTCTTTTTTGAAAGCTTCCAGCTCGAGGAAAGGTGAGCTGGAGACCAGAGCCTGTGCTTTGACCTGTCCACCTCATGCGGTCTTCACGATCTGGCTCAGTGGCGGGACTCAAACCCGCAGCTTGCACGTGCCATCAAGGACGAAGCACCAGGAGTGGAGCGGAAGATGCCAGCACGATCCTGACGGCAAAAATAAGCGAGGGAGGCGGTGAGGCAGGCAAAGCAAGTGATTCTCCTCAGGCTCCGACACACAACCATGCTCCGATGCCAACACGAACACGAAACACGAACAACGAACACAGAACACGAACACACCCTCTACAGGGAGCCTGGTCTTTTTACCACTCCCTGGCGGAGCGGAGCTCGGGTTTGGACGCTCTGTGCGCGCTTGGTTGGACAGGGATCAGGTTGTTTACGTGCTGTTCGCTCCTGATTGGACAGGGATCAGGTGAGTTGACGCGCCGTTCGCTCCTGATTGGACAGGGATCAGGTGTGTTGACATGCCTTCGCTATGATTGGACAGGGATCAGGTGAGTTGACGTGCCGTTCACTCCTGATTGGACAGGGATCAGGTGTGTTGACGCGCTGTGAAAACTCCAACTGAACATCAAGGGGAGCCTGGTAAAGCGCTCGTTCATGGAGGATTGTGAATGGGAATTGCAGGGTGGTTGGTTTGTCGGATCTAAGGATTTAGAGACCTGACTATAAAATAACTTCGCAGTGCACGTACTCTTAATTACCCATTAAACAAGGGATGGGACCCAAACTAGAAACACAGACTTACCGATATAACTGATCAATAAGGACTCTGGCTGTTGTGTGATGGGTTCCAGATCCGAAACAATATTTACTCCCTGCCATTATTTACCCCCTGCCCTGGTTGAGAATCACTGGCCTGGGGGATGGCCAAGTGGAGGCCCCTGTAGTACTGGCGGAAAGTGGACACAGCGACGTGCTGTAAAAGTGCATGCTCCAATGTATGGATGGATGTATGATTCCTTTAGCAGTGCACTACCAGAGAACCGCAGTTTTAGTTGTGATCTGGTTGCATCTGGTGGTGTGTTTTGTCGGGTAGAGGTCTCAGCTTTTTGTTGTTTCCTGATAGCTGCCTTGGACTTGCATTCTCATTTTCCCTTTGTCATCGAACATGGGCGTGGGTATCGGTGGAAGTTCGTGCTTCAGGACTTCACTAAACTTGATTTCACATGACAGCTGCAGTCGAAGCACTATGGAGTAGATCAACGTCACGTCATGCAAGGTCGCGTACATGAAGGAGATCAAGGTGAAGATCAGTCACGACAAGTAGCATGCATGAACCTTTTCTGTAAAGTTTGGTTTCGGTCAGTCGGTCAGGTATGGGAGCATGCCCAGAGCAGCGCATCGATCCTGACTGTCTGGTTTAGTACTTCCCGAGATGTAAACTAAATTAGTAATTTCGTAATGGTGGCAGCTAATTTGCATATTACTGGCCTTTGTAAAAAAAATGCTCAAGAGTGCCAGGGTGGCACCGCGGAATCTTGATCTGGGGGTCCGAAGGTCATTAAACAGCAAAACAAGTTTGTGTGGACTCGAATGCACACTTCACCCAAAACAGTGGTCTGACTGCCAGACTATAGAGTGTGCTAATGATAATTGGTCCGTCAGTGAAGTTACAGTAGCTCTGCTGTAAAATATCTGCAACATGTGTTTTCTTGTGGAGTTCAGTCTTGCCGAGCAACTGGTTCTGGAACCCATTGGGTTTGCTGCACCAAACCAACCACTTATTTTGGTTCCGTATCACTGAGACTTGTTTGAGCATTTGATCCAGTCTGGCAGGACACCTTGCTCTCCAAACACTCCACCTATGGCAAAGCCAACTCCACTCTTGGATTTCCTCTCGTAGCCAACGTGTGCGCTCTCATGGAATCCTTTCTTCCCTCTCCCTGTCAAGGCTGAGTACCCCAAGGCAGTGTTGTCGGTCCAGTCCCATTCCTAATCTCTCAACGATCTCTGACTCTCTGGAAAATCGTAATTGATGACCATTCCACTCCACCTCTGCCGTGACAGCTCTCATCCTTCACATAAGCAGGCTGCAGCCTCTTCCCTCTCTTCAGACCTGAGAAAATCACAAGATGGTCAAATACTTCGAATATATCTTCAATCCTGACAAACGTCACTCTCTCAATATCTCTCTCGT
>CM068952.1:202222174-202224674 GCA_035128595.1 Eptatretus atami
TGCCTCGCCGCCGTCTCGCTTGTTTTTGCCGTCAGGATCGTGCTGGCATCTTCCCTCCACTGCCTGGTGCCTTCGTCCTTGAGCCACATGAAAGCTGCGGGTTTGAGTCCCGCCACTGAGCCAGATCGTCAAGACCGCATGAGGCGGACAGGTCAAAGCACAGGCTCTGGTCTCCAGCTCACCTTTCTTCGAGCTGGAGGTCTTCAAAAAAGACCTGACGGGGTCCGTTTCTTTGGGTGTGTGTCTGTGTGTGGGCCCTGTCTCTTAAGTAGAATTGTTCAGTGCTTTTGCTCACTGTATAGTATATTTCTGCCTGATATTCAGATAACTCTGCCCTTATGTGCTTCCCGCCCCGATAATTTATTGTAATAAATTTCCCTATTGTTGAATGTCCCAGTTCGTTCCCTGTCATTTCTTTTATTGGCTTCGCACGGTGTGTGTTGAGAATAGCGAGGCA
The DNA here is from genome assembly GCA_035128595.1 of Eptatretus atami. NCBI lineage: Eukaryota > Metazoa > Chordata > Myxini > Myxiniformes > Myxinidae > Eptatretus > Eptatretus atami. The sequence goes on from CM068952.1 coordinate 202,222,632, forward strand.
GTAAATTGTTCATTTGGACCGACGGGCCTCGGTAACCATCCCGCTCGGTTACACATGGTTCGGGCACAGTAACGGCTCGTCCCGCTCGAGTCTGTCGAGGGTGTGAATTCCCCGCTAGCTTTACCGTGTGGGTAATTAGGTATATTGAAGTTTGGCAATTAACCCTACTCCACGTGGTCAAAATATTGGCGATTCATGATCCAGTATGGGATCCGTGCCTTTCGGACTTATCCGAGGGTCACGACCTAAATTCCGGTGTGTTCGGTGGAGCCGACTCTACTGCTCCTCTCGCGGTCGTGCTCGCCACCGATACCCGGCCCCACAACAATATATCATTCCTGAAGATTAAGTATTAATTTGTAATACGATATACCTGGTCAGCGTGTTTAGAAAAATTATGGCTGGCATGGGTGTAGATCCTGGGGGGATAGGGGGGGATGCATCCCCTCCCACTTCATGTCAGATGGGAGGATGAACTATCTTTCATACCCCCCCTAAATTTCCTTTTTTTGATAATAAAATCATTTATATTCATTCAAAATTTATGAATCATAAAAACAAAACTGTTCATATTCGTATACTTTGCTTGCAACACTACAATGATGATGTACTTTTTTATTCATACATCATTCTCATTTCTCACTCAATGTCGCCATTTTATCATGATCGCCATAATGTCGCCATAATGCTGATCGTAACTGTTTCGTTTTGTTCTTTGATACATCATGTTATGAAAATTTTTTTAGCTACTACAGACAAAATCAAAAATACTTATCGTTGTGATGTGAGACAGACACACATAATACATTATAACTTACAGACTCTCACATTCGATATAAATTGCTCGATGCAGACTCAAAAATCAATTACCCCCCCCCCTTCCCCCCCCCCCCACCCACAATTTTCTTTTTTTTTTACATTTTTTTTCTTTTTTCTTATGAAAATATTTTTTGAGGGACAGGAATTGATTTTTGGCGTTTTTTTGTTTTAAATAAGTTTTTACCTGTTTTTATTTTTGTTTTAAATAAGTTTGTACTGTTTTTTTTTAGTTTTCAATCAGTACGTAGATGACATCTTTGCTGTTTCAAACTTGACTTCAAGTAGTGAGTCTTCCTGGAACACTTGAATACTCTTCATCCATCCTTGCAATTCACCTCTGAGATGGAACGCTCGGGTGAACTCCCCTTTCTGGATGGTCCGGTGGAGAAGTCGTCAAACAGTCCACCACAAACCAACACTTACTGGACAGTGTACGATATGGGACTCGTAGTTTTAGTCCTACTACGTACAACATTGGACTGATTCGTTTTCTGGTCAACAGGGCATACAATGAAGATTTGCTCAGCAGCAAACTCACAAACGAAGTCCTGGCCATTAGGACGACCCTCCTTGACAATGGATATCCTTAGCAAGTCATTCACAGTTACTCCACGTTCCTGAGTCTGTCAAAAGAAAAAACACTTGGACCTGATAGACATCTGCTGTACCTGTGTCTATCCTGGAAAGGAAAAGCTTCTCAACTTTGGAGAATCAAATTTAGCAGACTGTGTACAATTCCGACGATGCTGTTCAACCGCGAGTAATTTTCACCACTTGCAGGCTGCTTCCATCAATCCGTAAGAATGTCCTGCATTCCATTCAATCTAGCAATGTTGTTTACCAGTTCAGGTGGTGATGCAGAGATCAGTACGTGGGTCATACATCCATGCGATCGACGGAATGCATGAAACAGCACGTCCCTCTGACTGTCCGTCAACATTTACCAACTGGACAAAGACAACCACAGCAGACATGTAGGAATGCACAACGTATTGCTGCTGTTCCCTGTGCTTGTGCAATTGGATCTCATCTTTTGAGTAATCCTCAGTGTGGAGAGAAATACAGTATAATGGAAGCTGGTTCTGAACCTTGAGCAAGTGACGCAGTGTCTCGCTCCTCCGCATAATAAACAGCCTTTTTTACCTGCTGAGCAGGGATAGCTTTCCTTGAGGCACTGTTTTATGGCCGGATACCCTTCCTACGCCAACCCTGGTCACCTCTTGC
>CM068952.1:202229674-202240263 GCA_035128595.1 Eptatretus atami
ACACATTGGCCAAGTCATTTGCTCAGACACACACAAACAAACATGCAAACAATTGTCTGATTGTTTATTTATTTATTTATACAAATAAATAAATAATTGGTGCTTCCTTCATTTTGTTTGTTGAGGAAGTTATTTCACTTCTAAAATCTTTGTAGCTTTAGTGTTTAATCACAAAACAATCATGACTGATTAGAAGAGAAACATAATGGTGAAGTAAACACCTCGCTCGAGTGAATTCCATTTTTAAAATGGGAGAGAGGGGTGGTGGAGCATCACCTCTTGAAAACACCCATTCCTTGGTGATTCCCACCTCTGTTTGCTCTTCTTCTTCCTGAACCTGCTGTAGTTGGGAAGCGAAACTCTCCATTGACTGTGATACATGAGGATACTTTGCAGCCAAATTACCCTGCACAGAATAAAGAACATTAGTGAAAAATCATCAACCTCTGTGGGGGATTAAAAAAGAACATCCTGCACAAAATTCAATAAATATTAACATATGCAGTGTATTTGTGAGAGAAAGCACAGTGAAGATGATGGGAATTTGTTTAAAATTTTAAAATAATCACTTTTCTTTAACTCTCCAGCCGAACGAGACAAAGTCCCAGAATAACCTCCCTCGAAGGAAGAGGGCTGGCTGCTGAGGCTGCCATGATGACATCACTATACATTTAAATATTATATAATTATGTGAGAGGTAGCTGAACTGAGATTACATGACATCATCACAATGTTGGTATGAAGGTTAAAAAAAAGATACAATTGTAATTTCAATCACTCGAAAATTTTCAAAAACTAAAATGTTTCCGATTTGGGGTTTTCACACGTGCTGGTGAATATCTGAGCTGTCCGTTTTCATCTCACTAAGATACATTTTCTGAACTGGATTCGTTGTGTTTTTTTGTCAGATACACACTTTCACTTTTTTATTGATTATCTACCAAGATACAAACCTTCGCCCTTGTAGTATGGGGAAGGAACATCACATCCCTGTAATTATTTTATATTTCCCAACTCGTGTTTCCTCACAATAACCATCGTATTTATTTATTGGAAAACTTCACGTAGGTGAATTCTGATGGATATAATTTCTCCATTGAAAGGAATCACGTGATTATCTTGGTCGGTTATCCTAAATTTACTCTGTGTATGGTTTTTCCTGACACAGGGAGATAAACCAGATTTTTGGGTTCCATATTGAATTTATAACCAATTGGGGTTGAGTATGCGCTGAATGAAAATATTGTATTTGTTCTTATTCCATCATTATAATCGCAATCAATCAAATCACAGTGAATTAATACCGAATTTATTCCTGAGGATATTTGAACGACATTATCACTGGAAAACGTCCCATTCGTTTTAATCTTTTTTTGAGGAGAAACCCATAACTCTCTAAATGAATTATCAATTGTGAAATCAACCTTGTAATTATTTTTTAAGTTTAATCGTTGATTTTGAAGTATGTTTTTGAATATCTAAAACATATTTTTGGTTCATCACCCTGTTCTTTCATAAGGCGAGCAATTTCAGAAGATATTTTGGGTGAAATGTTGGAGTTTTGTATCCACTTCCCGGATTATAACTAAACTTGTCATTTTTCTCTGTGATATGAAACAAGGTATGAAAAGTTTCCATAGACAATAAAGACGCCTCATATTCTTTTGTTGCATCAAGTTGTAGTGGGTGTGGGAATGAAGATGTGTGATCACTTGTCGTGAATTAAAACTATGGATTGTGCTTCTCATCTGATTTAATATGGGATAAAATGTCTTTGTAATGACATTTATTAATGATTTTCATCGTCATTAATTGGTCTATAATGGCTGATGCTTCATTAAAACAATTGTTGTTTCCCGCTTGTCACTTACAAACAGCAATAGCAGTCTATTCACAAATAGTGATGGGTCATTTGGAAGAAAGCTAACATGTTGTGAAGATATACCTGAACAAACTTACTTAAAGCACAAATAATATGTTTCTCCTCATTCTTCTTCCTTTTACCAGCAACAGAAACTCCATAATCAAGTGAGGCTAGTAAATCAATGTTGTGATGTTTGTGGGGGAGATGGAGGATTTCATTGGAAAGATAGGAGTTTATAGAGTAGCTTGGTCTGTGGACGTGTCAGAGACATCTCGATGTAAATTTAAGTCGGGAAACTGTGAGCTCAAGCGTAACGTGACACTACATGGGGGGTGTGCTTTGCTAAATTAAGTAGGGTTTCAGGATAATTTCTGCGAGTATGTGATTGCCCCCTGTGACCTTCTTCCTACGTTTTTGCATTTCAAGACTGGCAATACAAAGGGATCATTTCCTTCACACAACAACCGAGCTGCAATCCAAGCAGGGAAGAAGCCCACTCCAGAAACAACAGCTAGTAACCACACCCACAGTGGTTGATTGATGGTCGTGACATCAGAGAAGGAGGAGAAAGTTAGGTTCGGATCGCAGTCGGGACAAGAGGTTTGGAGTGGGATAGAAGCGAGAGAGGCAGGATTGGCCGTTGGAAGAGAAGGACATTACTGCTGGCTTCCCTCAACACGGTGAATAAGGCTGCACAATTCTCGTGTTCTTGCTGAGGCGGATTGGTTTTGTGTGGTGGAGCAGGACGCTGGCCATTGACTGTTGGCTGGGTCGTGTGAGACCAGCCTCGAAGCCTCATGTTGTGCCACGGGGAAGGAGATGGCGCAATTCTGCAGAGAGCAGCGGCGTCGGCAAGTGCGATTGATGAAAAGCTGCAGGGCGGTTTCTGAGCCCTGGTGTTGAGTATCACCGCCCGAGTTTCCTCCTGTATGTTTCCTGCCCGAGAGTGGCTGGGCATTTGGGCACATCTTCCACACAGTGATGACTGGTTTGGCGATGGCTAGAACTCATCCCTGGGACACTAGCATAAGTCACCGGGATAAATGAGCGGATGGATTTTTCTTTTATTATTCTCTCCCCTGTCTGTATCAAAGTCTGTGTGGAGGCGCCTCAAATTACATTTAGTTTCGTCATGTTCCATTTTTATTATCACACCTTGAATTATTGCCATTGGAAATATTTGATTTATTTTCATTAAACCCTGTATTTATGGAAGTTGCTTGTGTTGTCTATTTGTTGTGGGTTTGAACATAAACCTGTGTGCCTCCGTCATTGTCGCCCTGCCATCTCGTGCGTGTCAATAATCTCTGAGAATGTCGGCTGTAAGCATCCACGGAAAACCGTTCGGCTCTCCATCAAGGTCGGGGCAAACCCGTGACACCGACAATATATACTCTATCATCCTCATTTTCTGTGTCTATGGTTCATCAAAATAACTTGAACCTTGGAGACCATCTTTTGTGGAAGAAACATTAATCTGGGAGGAGAGAGAGGAGGGAGGAGAAAGAGAGGAGCGAGGAGGGAGAAGAGAGAAGAGGAGAGAGAGAGAGAGACAGAGTGAGAGAGGAGGGAGAAGAGAGAGATAGGAGAGAGACAGAGAGACACAGAGATGGAGGGAAGTGTAAGGGCGGGTCTGTCCGGAGATGACCACCATCCGGATAAGTCCTTAATAGATTTTCTAATGAACAACAACTACTTTACATCTGGTAACGGGATACTCCATCAGCTAGTTGGGATATCGATGGGTTCAATCCAGCCCTTTCTTTTCAAATTTTGTTTCTGCACATGTACGAATCTGATTGGGTCTGGAATATGATCAGGATTTATATTGACGTCTGCGAGAAGGTGTGAAAACATCTTTCGATCATTGATGATTGACTGCTCTTGAATGATGGTTTGAATTTGACAAAACAAACAACAATCAACAATCACCAGATGTACGCTGTCCCTTCACCATGGCGGCCCCTTTGCTCCAGACGGGTGTCCGCAGTGTTCATTTGTCCCCATTTTTGGAGCTCACCTGGGGGGAGCTCGTGGGATGGTACGTCTTCCACCTATCCATCTGTCAGTCCATTACATTGGCAACTTCTTCTCTAAAACTACACATACGATTTCGATGAAACTTGACCACAGCCTCATCACCCGTGATGTACCAAAGTTTGTTCAAACCATTAAAAAAACGTAATGTGTCCCTGATTGGATTTCATCCCTGATCAAGTTAAATATAACGAAAACTGCTGTTCTGGTGCGGCACCGAGCAGAGGAGAATAAATCTGTGAACACAACCTCAATGTAAGCGGTGTGGTCGAGGCAAGTTTGTGAATGTATTTAATTAATATTGTGTTGTGATTCTCATCCAATTGTCCTTTCATTAATTTAGTCGTTGAATTTTTACCTGATGTATATTTCACAACACTCTCCATGTGCAGGTTTCAACTCCACTCAATCTTTCTCTGAGCTCATGGGAAATGGCATCGTTGTTGTCTTCTTCTTCTTCCTCGTCTCGAGAATTGATGTTGGTTTGGAAGATCTCACATGTGCTATCTGTGTAGACCTGTTCAAGGAGCCGTTTATCTGCCATGTGGCCACTCGTTTTGTTTTGCCTGTTTGTAAAATTACTGGAAAAGTAGTGAAGAAGCACAGCCTTTGCTTGTCCAAATTGCCGTGAGGTCTTTCCTCGAAAGCCAAACGCAAAAGAGTGTCATCCTTGCAGCTTGGTAGATCAGATAGGGTTGAGAAAGGAGAGGGAGCATCGGCGGTTGAGATCCAAGATGCAGAACATGATGTTTTGGCTGATAAGGATGTAACTCAGGAGCCAATGAGAGTGCACTGTGAGCTTTGTAACAGAGAGGGGTCCAAGGAGTGTGGACCTTGTGAGATCCTGTGCTGTGACAGACACGTGAAGCCTCAACAACAGAAACGGCACAAACTGGTGGAGCCCGAATGACTGTGGAGGAGCTGAGATGCACAAAGCACAGAAAACCAATTGATCTTTATTGCAAGGATGAGGGGAGTTTCCTGTGATTGATGTGGCATGGCTGGAGAACATCGGGATCACAAATTCGTTCGTTTAGAGATTGCTCACACTGAACTGAAGATATGTAAATAATGTCAGTAGGTGTAAAGAGTGTTTTATATATCACCAGCAAATACTACCCTTCACTTCACTGACAAGAATACCAAGACGGGGGAGGGGGATTACAAGGGAGGGGAGGGGAAGGAGAGGGAGGGAAGCGAAAGCAAAGGTACCATCATTGCCACGTCGTCCCCCACCCCACCCCACCTCCCTCCAGATTCCCTTCACCTCCACCATTTTCCTCCCTCCAGATTACTCCACCTCCTCCATTTTCGTCTTCCAGATTCCCTTCACACTCCACCATTTTTCTCCCTCCAGTTCACTTCACCTCCACCATTTTCCTCCCTCCAGATTCCCTTCACCTCCACCATTTTCCTCCCTCCAGATTCCCTTCACCTCCACCATTTTCCTCCCTCCAGATTCCCTTCACCTCCACCATTTTCCTCCCTCCAGATTCCCTTCACCTCCACCATTTTCTCCCTCAGATTCCCTCACCTCCACCATTTTCCTCCTCCAGATTCCTTCACCTCAACGCATTTTCCTCCCTCCAGATTCCTTCACCTCCACCATTTTCTCCCTCCTCTCACAAAGGTAGATGACGTTGCCTGGGATAACGTGCAGGACCTCTATTGGAATACCACAATTCAACACATGTTTAGAGACAAACTTTTATTTATCAAGCTGAAAAATATTGAACTAAATGTCAAACAAAATTGAACATTTGATTGTCATGTTTTGGATACTCAGTGTTGAATGGTTTTACCATCAAGGGCCAGTAAATTGTTTGGTGTTCCAACTCCAATACAGCCCACGTATGGTGGATCACGTGAAAATGATTTTCAAAATCTGTTTTGTTGTCAGTCAGACACACTCTCTGAACAACTACATGGGAAGACGGATCAAAATCTATTGTTGTTAAATTTTCTCAGGTGTGTATTTCGAATAAGTTAGCTGAGGTGGTAACCTTTTTTTTTTTTCTTCCAACTCTTATTTCACCTTTCGAGTTATGTCGTTAGATAAGCAGTCCTATTACCTTTTTAAGTGATGTATAAGTTTTTTTTTTACTATTTTCGTTTTTTGACTGAGTGGTTACAGAACTGCTTCTTCATCCTGTCTCAGCAATCAGACCTTATCAGATGACGTCACCGTACGTGACTGTGGCAGCTCCGCATATTGAGTGGCCAAGAAAGTTTACGCGCGTCAATAACAACCGATAGTCTCCACTTCAACGACACCGTTATTTCCAAGCAAGTGATTTTTTTTCTGCAAATGGGTAAGAGTTGTTGTGCCCCGGGATGTACTCCAGGCGATATACTGAAGGCTCCGGAGTGAAGTTTTACCGCTTTCCCGCCGAAGTAGGCCGAAGAAATCTTTGATATCGGTTCTGAGAAGAGAAAATGCGACCTGGCGAACATGACTGGTTGTGTGGCCTTTCATTTTGTCTCCGGTATGTAACTAATTTCTGATACGTTATTTCAGCAGTTGGTATTAAATAGCCGGTTGTTACAAAATATTGTCTGATTTGTATCATTAAAATGCATTATATCCTTGTTTTATTGACACAATGAGATAGGCCAGATCGCCTTTCTAACAGCTCTCTAACGCGCACAGTTCTGAGTTGTTTCCTCGAAACTTGTCCTTATTGCTCATTACATCAGATTAAATTAAATAGTTTTTTTTAAAATAGCATTTTAGAAATTGGAAAAAAAATAATCAGTGTAACATTTTCACTCCAGAAAGTCACATCGATATGTATATATACATAGAAAACTAGCACTTGGAAATATCCCACAGCAGCGTGGCATTACACCCGGATGTTTGTCATGGAAAAATATAAAGTATCTGTAAGCAAACTGACGACGAATATTTTCTACAACTTAGCATTTTAGACAAGATGCTTCACTTGAAATTAACTTGTGGCAGCAAGTCGGTTAAAAAGTGACGCTGGTTATGCTGACAAAAAAGAACAACGAATACAATAATATGAAATGAAAAAAACAGCTTATATTACCTTTGCCTCACGATAATTACAGTTATTGTCAGCTTTCGTCGAGATTTTGTCACGAACAAACCTGGGCGACAATAATATAGTAAGCGCCATACTCTTGAAAGGCTTTCAAGGTGGCTGATGTAAGGACTCGGCGTTTCAACAATGTAAACATAGATGTCAGGGAAAACGATTTGAAGGCCAAAATTTCCTTTCTGTTTCCATTATCCTTTGAAATATAAAAGGAATCTTCACTTAAGACCACACAGCTTTCATTTTTTCGCAGTACCTCTTCTTAGAAATTCATCTAATCCATGGAAATAGGCCAGAAGTTCGCGTGACACATCGTAGGTAGCCATTATTTTAATGTCACTCAATATGGTGGAGCCTGCAACCTTTCTGCTGTGACGTCACTCGCTTAGTGCATAGAGACTTTGTCAGAGTTATTTTCCAACATGTAATACCATATTGACATCGGAGCTCCATCTCACCAATCATGTCGGTATCCATCGCCATTAGCTTTGGGAGCTCATCGGAGATGAGGTCAGACACACCAGCAATCCCGCCCTTCGCTTCCTGAATATGGAGAAGGTGGGAAGCATCGCCTTCCTTAAATAAATACGCTTTGTACGCTTCGTTATAAGAATCGGTAATTTTATCATTTGATTATTTTTGCTGGTGACCATTGTACAAGTCTCAAAGTTTCAGATTTCCCTCCAGATTTCGACACTTATTTTGTCCACGAATCTGATCTCAAATTTGAAATCATATTTTGATTAAATACATTATATCCGTCCATGAGAGGAGATCTTGTTTCCAAAGCAAGGCATTTTTAGTCAGCCAAATCAATTGGCAGCTCAGACCCTTGCAAGGTGAAGTTGGCTGACACAAGGATAAGCCTTTAATGAAGGTAACACATTAATTATCTTCAAAAGGGGTGTTTAAATTACCTCATGACAACCAAATTTTTACAACTTCAAATATTCCACGAAAAGTAAGCAAACTGCATACACACTATGGTAATGGGAAGAAACGAGGGTGGGTGGACACGACTGTCAATCAGCCTGGTGTGGGTGGGACCACGACTGTCATCACCTGGTGGGTGGGCCACGCGTCAATCAGCCTGGTGTGGGTGGGGCCACGCGGCCACATATTGCCGAGGCCATCACACTTGACACAGGTGTGATTTATTGTGTAAAGTAAAATGACGTTCAGTCTGACAGGTGCCACACACAAAAGCACTTTTCAAGACAGGTGTAGTTGTTGGTGAAATATTATTATACGTCTGCAACCATTTTTGCCCGAACGTGTGGTAATTATCTATGCGGAACGATCAAAATAACCCACCATGTGGGCGGAATATTTTCTGGTCTCTTTATAGTCTCAAAGTTGATGGTATCAACTTTGCAGAGATTGGCTTACACCTTGACCTATTTTATGACACGTTCTTGAATTGGGCCTCAATATTGAAATTTTTGAAAGATTAGTGTCCCACACCCTCAACACTCCTCTCTCTTCCCCCAAAATGAAGAAAACGCCAGGATTAGCGAAAAAATATTATTTCAAAAGTTTGTGGGAATGAAACAAAACTTTCACAGGCACAACTTCAGGACACCCTCATGAATCCTGAAAGTTTAAGCTTTCTCCCGGTAAAAACATTTCTGCACATTTACGAGTCTTGATTGTACAAAGCAAAAAACATGTACAAATCAAAATTCATTGGTTGTAGAAGTAGTCAACCCCTTCGGGGGTCAGTGTTGGTGGAAGCACCTTTGGTGGCATGACTACTACAAGTCTTTTTGCTGAGGTCTCTCCACGCTTTGCACAGTGAGATTGTGATATGTTCACGTGAAAATTGCTCTCAATAGTTCTAACAAGTTTTATTTGATCATCGCTGACTGGAATGTTCAAGTCTCGCCAGAAATGTTCAATTGGGTTCAAGTGAGGACTGTCCACTGGGCCACTCAAGAACATTTATTATCTACTTTTTTCAGCAACTCCAGTGTGAGCTTAGTATATATATCTTCTTCTTCTTCTTTCGGCTGCTCCCGCTAGGGTCGCCACAGCGGATCATCCGTATGATCCGCATAGTGATTTGGCACATGTTTTACGCCGGATGCCCTTCCTGACCGCAACCCTGGTCGCCACAGGGATATGAATACACCTATTTTAACCGGGGTATACACCGGCCAGTATACTGGTACTCATTTCGCCGACCTCGGAAGGATGACAGGCTGAGTCAACCCCTGGTGTATTAATTCAGTGGCCGAAACGGGGCTTGAACTCAGGACTCTTGGATCCCAAGCCGCTGCCCTAACCACTGCGCCAACACCAGGCTTTAGTATATATATATATATATATATATATATATATATATATATATATAATATATATATTATATATATATATATATATACTATAGTATAGTATAGAAGCACTACAGTATAGTGCTTCAGATCATTGTCCCGCTGAAATGTGAATCTCCACCCAGATTCAGATTCATGGCTGACTCGAGCAGGTTCTCCTCAAGGATTCTCCTGTGCTTTGCACCGTCCATTGTCCATTCTATCCGCGACAAGCTTGGAGTCTCTGCTGATGAAAAACAGCCCCACAACATGATGCGTCACAACCATGGCTTGACAGGAGAGAGGGTGTTGGTTGGTGATGTGCAGTGCAGTGTTGGGCTTGTGCCAAATGTAACGATTTGAATTTAGACCAAAAAGTTAATTTTTTTGTCTCGTCTGACCACAAAACCTTTCTCACATACATGAGGTATCATTAATATGCTTTTTCACAAACTCCATATGAGCTTTTGGATTAATCGTTTTTCAGTAATGTGTTATTTCTTACTACCTGTCCATAGAGGCCAGGTTTTGTGAAGGGAACGGGACTGTTGATTGATGAACACTGACCCCCATCTCGACATAGAGCCTTGCAGATCTTTCCAAGCCATTGTTGGATCCAAAGTGACATCCCGAACCAGTTTCATGCTTGCTTGGCTGGTGAGTTTGGATGGGCGACCTGATCTGGGTAGAGTCTGGGTGATATGATTCGTCTTCCATTACTTCATGATGGATTTCACTGTACTCAAAGGCATAATGAATGACTGAAATCTTTCTTATTACAAAGATTGAAATCTTCTTTTCGCACTATTTGTTGGCTTGAAGCTGATAGTAAACCCCTCCCAACCCTTTTTGTGCTGTAAAGAGACAAACTTCCAATATTTGTCTTGTTTCAGTGCAAGGGGCTGTATCCCTCCTGTCCAACCCCATTCCTCCTATCCCATTGTTCACCGATTCTCCTCTATTTGTCCTTCAACTCCCACTGTGTGCCCCCTCCACCCCTACCTCACTACTGTTGTTTTGTGCTGTTGCGTCCCAATCCGTTTCGTATTCTCGCTCTTCGTGAGCCTTGACTGTGGACAAAAAAGTCGTTGCTTGGTAACCATTGTACAGACTTCATGGTTTCTTTTCTTGGATTCTTGGAGGGAAGTCATCTATTGTATATTGTGAACCATGGTGTCTGTCCATTTTTACAATCAGTACGTAGATGACATCTTTGCTGTTTCAAACTTGACTTCAAGTAGTGAAGTCTTCCTGGAACACTTGAATACTCTTCATCCATCCTTGCAATTCACCTCTGAGATGGAACGCTCGGGTGAA
>CM068952.1:202304703-202333199 GCA_035128595.1 Eptatretus atami
GGGGGCGGGTGGAGAAGTAGGGCCGAAGATTGATGGGTTGGGGAGGCAGCAGACACTCTGCGCACAACCACATATGATACAAACCAGATACCCGGGTGACGAAGTCCCGCAGATGCAGGCGACGGAAGCGGCAGATGCAGGCGAAGAAGGCCCAGCAGATGCAGGTGACAAAAGGCCGGAGATGCAGGTGACGAGGGCCCGCAACATGCGGGGCGATGTAAGGCCCACAGATGGAGGCCGACGAAGGCTGCAGATGCGGGCGACGAAGGCCCGCCAGATGGAGGCGACGATAGGCCCGCAGATGCAGGCTACGACGGAACCGCAGATGCAGGGACAAAGGCCCGCAGATGCAGGCCGACGAAGTCCCGCCAGATGCAGGTGACAAAGGGCCGGAGAGATGCAGGCGACGAGCGGCCCGCCCACATGCGGGCGATGAAGGCCCCAGAGATGGAGGCCGACGAAGGCCCGCAGATGCGGCGACGAAGGCCCGCAGATGGAGGCGTGAGGGCCCACGATGCAGACGACGAAGGCCGCCAGATTGCCAGACGACGAAGGCCCGCAGATGCGGGCCGACGAGGGCTTGCAAAAAGCAGGACCGATGAAGGCCCAAGATTGCAGGCACGACGGTCCCACAGAAGCAGCGATGAGGGCCCGCAGATGCATGGTGACGAGGACCCACAGATGCAGGCGACGAGGTCCCGCAGAGGCAGGCGATCAAGGCCCGCAGATGCAAGCGACCGGGCCCGCAGATGCCAGGAGACGAAGGCCCGCAAAATGCAGGCGGACGAAGCGCCGCAGATACTTGGTGACGAAGGCCGCCAGATCATCGACGATGTGCGCCGCAGATGCGGGGTGACGAGAGCCTGCCGTGCAGTCACGAAGCCCGCAGATGCCAGGCCGAGAGGCCCGCAGAAATGCAGGCGACGAAGGCCCGGCAGATGCAGGCCGACGAAGCGCCCGCAGGTGCCCAGGCGAAGAAGGCCCGCAGATGCAGGCGACGAGGGCACGCAGATGCAGGCGATGAATGCAGCCAGATGGGCTGACGAGGCTCGCAGATGCCAGGCCCGACGAAGGCCCGCAGATGCAGTCGACGGAGAGCCCCAGTCAGTATATTGTCACATAATATGTTTACAGTACACAAGTATTTATGTATTAATTCGAAACTATCTTCCAAAAACAGAATATTGAGTCATGATTGAAAATTCACGTAGCATGATTCCGACACAAAACAGCATCGAAGTAGCCAGTCATTTAATGCCTTGCGTCACAAATGATTCCTCTCACTGGAAGGCACAGTCGGAAACTGCCCAACGTCTTTGACTCCTGATGAATTTCGGGTCTGCTATTTGAAGGGCAGGGGTACTTCTGACACACGCCAAGAAGGTGGAAAGCGATGGGGATTACCGTCAGTCGATACGAACGTGCGTATCGAGTAGAGATCGAATGTTTGGGCGATTTGCCGAAATCTCGACTGGTGATTGCAAAACGTTTTGTTTGGATCCATGAGGGTGGGTGCTGGAGCGTGCACGGGAGCGGCTGAGGCCACGGCGAAAATAACTCCAGGATCCCTGGCGGAAAAAATTCCCTTGGCTGGACGAATATGCCACCCATTGCAGATCTGGAGCTCGCGTGCCCCGTTCCAGCAGGGCCATGCCCTTCCGAATGCGCCAATTCTTCCCATGAGCCTTTTCTATCGTGGCCGGCAGCATGACAGTTTTGGTGTTTGTGTCCCATTGAAGTTGGGGTGAGGGACAAAGACCAATTGCTTGATGGTTGCTGCAAATGGAATCGGGACAGAATTCTCATGGTGTTGTACGTCATGGCAAATGGGGTGTCACTTCCCTTTGTTGGTGATCCTCTTGTGACTACCCACATCCACAGATCCCTCGGGATCATTTCTACTCTCTTTCAACCTGTCGATGGTCGATTCAGGATTGAGAAGAGGCGGTCTCACCGGATCGATTTTTACCCGCGGTCGCACCCTCAAGGGCAGTGTGCTTTTCTCGATCTCGCCCACCCTCCCTGACTCCCATGGCTCTTGAGGGATCCGCTGACTCCAGGCCTCTTGAGGGAGTCGAGGTGCGTCCCGGCAATTCATGACTGCCACGGTCCTGGTTTCAGGTGAAGTGGGACCGAGTCGGACGGTGGCACTGGGTCCACAGAAGCAACAGTTGCCAAGTGAGCACCAGGAAGCCAGGTCTACAACATATAGAGAGTCAGCGCTCTCTTAAAAGCCAGATGGTGGCGTCAGGCAATTGCCAAATGAGTGACACAGGGAAAGGGAGACAAAGAAAATCCGGCCCACAGTATTCTTCCAGACATTGGGACACTTAGCCACTTAGAGGGTGCCAAGAAAGTGACGCGCACCAATGGTGGGATGTACAGCAGAATCGACGGGTGTCCAGGAATGCCTCAAATTCATTGACACCCAAAGGTAAAATTATTAGTTATAACCGCAAATATTATGCAAATAATAAGCCCAAACCACAACTTTGCTCAAACATCTTGCGATAAAACAACATTTCTTTCATTCAAAAACATAAAGAATAGAGGGGGAGCACTCGGGATAGTTGCCAAAACCTCCACGCCAATACGCTGTCGAGTCAACTCAAGTGAACCTTATATCTTTTTATTAAATATGATTGTCAACATGCTGACAGTTATAGTTCTTTCTCCAACATTTTTTTTTGGGCGGCGGGGGGGTTGGAAATCACTTAAAACATGTTAAAATGCCAAAAAAAATAAATCGAAATTTTGTGAAAAAAACAGTTGCAAAAATATTTTCTCTAACAATTTTTTGGGTGAGGGGCGTCGCACTTCTCTAGAGACACTTTTTTAGACCAAGGTAGAGGTCAATGACGATTTCAAGTACCAGTCTATACTGCTTGTTATCTTCCAAAACGAAGCTTTTCTGCAGATCTGCTTAGTCAGCTTGTATGGTTTTCTTTTTTGTTTTTTTAATTTTTTTTTTTTTAAATTTTTTTTTGTTTTTTTTTTGTCTGTAATCACGTAAAATAAAAAATCTGCAGAGCCACAGTTATCATTGAAGATTTTTGTATCTTCGCATATTCAGAGGCCTATAGAGGTCCCTTTCAAGCGCACAAAATGTTTGAAGTCAAGGTCAAAGGTCAAGGGTCACTTTGTCGCAAATCAGGGGAGTACGACGAAACCCTTATTTTTGAGTAATTGAATCGGATCGTCTTCCAAAACTTTCATGGGAATATGAGTTCATGTCTGCGCGCCCTCAGCATGATTAATTTTTGGTGGCGATTGGCCTTGACCTTCATATGTTTTTTTTTGTTTTGTTTGTTTTTTTTTGTCTGTAATCAAGTAATAAATCACTCTGCTAGAGCACAGTTATTCATTGGAAAATTCTTCTGTAACTTCCATATCAGAGGCCTATGGAGGGTCCCTTCAGGCGAATAAAATTTTGAAAGGTCGAAGTCAAAGACTGTCAAGCGTCAAGCTTTTGTCGCAAATCATGGGATCGACGACCCTGTATTTTTTCGAGTCATTTTGATCGGAGTCTTCTTCCACTTCATGGAAAATATAGCATTGTCTCGCGCCTCAGTTGCATTAATTTTGGCTGGGATTTGGCCTTGACCTCATGTTAGCCGCTAAGGTCAACATATTTGACCCACAAGTCAAATTTCAACGTTTTTAGGAAACCGATACGTGTAAGTACCTTAAATTGAATCCCCCCGATAGTCTTCTAGATTGTCAAGCCTTGAGACATTATGAGTCATTTGGTGACGTTATGAGGCAACGGATGATATTCAATGATTACTTCTGTGAACGATCTCATCGGAATCTCTCGTGGACAGATGCCTCAAGGAGATCGCTCCTGCTGGATAGCGCTTGTTCACTCAGTGTGACCTTAAAGAAGTCAAGTGGTCACCTTTTGCAGAATACGGGTCACCTAGGTTTTTTTGGTTTATTTGTTTGTTTGTTTTTTGTGCCAGTATTACGGATAATAACTCCTCACGGTTTCGATCGAAAACTGGTGGAGGGGATGAGTTGTTGTCAAGTCATGGCCATTAGATTTTGGATTTCCAAAGTCCATTGCCCGTTATGGCGCCATTTTGAACATAATTTAAGAATTTATTTTTTTGTGCTTTCGACATGTTTAAGTGATTTTCAACCACCAAAAAAAAACATCTTTCGAGAAAAAAAAGCGGAAATTTTCTTTTTTTCCAAAAATTTTTGATTTTATTTAAAAATATTTGATTATTTTGCAATTTCTACATTTTACAGTATGTCCAACACCCCCCCCCCCCCAAAAAATATTACGAGAAAATTTTTTTTTTTTGTTTTTGCCATTTTACATGTTTTAAGTGATTTCCAACCCCCCCCCCCCCCGCAAAAAATAATTGTCATCCCCCCCCCCGTCAAAAAAGATTTTTTTTTTGGCGATTCTACATGTTTTAAGTGATGCCAACACCCCCCCCCAAGAAAAAATTGTTTACCCCCCCCCAAAAAAAATTGAAATTTTTTTTCTTTTTGCATTTCTACATTTTTTTAAGTAGATTCCAACCCACCCCCCAAAAAAATGTCACCCCCGCCCCCCAAAAAAAATTTTTTTTTTTTTTGATTTTCTACATGTTTAATTGATTCCAACCCCCCCCCAAAAAAAATTCGTTAGAAAAAATTTTTTTTTTTTGCATTTCTACATGGTTTAAGTGATTTCAACCCCCCCCCCAAAAAAAAATGTCACCCCCCCCAAAAAAAGATTTTTTTTTTTTTGCCATTTCTAACAGTTTTTAAGTGATTTCCAACCCCCCAAAAAATTGTTACCCCCCCAAAAAAAAAAATATCGAGGAAAAAAAATTTTTTTTTGCATTTCTACATGTTTAAGTGATTCCAACCCCCCCCCACAAAAAAAAATTGTTAGAGAACAAAAAAAAATTTTTTGCAACTTTTGTTTCAACAAAAGAATTTCGATTTCTTTTTGCATTTCTACATGTTTTAAGTGATTGTCCAACCCCCTCCCCCCCCCCCAAAAAAAATGTGGGAGAACAAGAACTATTAATCTGTCAGCCACACTGTTGACATCATATTTATATGACTATAGCAAATGGCCTTGAGACCAGACATATTCAGCTTCACCTCAGAGTGTCCCCTCGATGGATTTTGTTTCATGCTGTTTCCATCTCACTGCCAAACAGCGGGAATACAACAGCTTAGTGGGCAGATATACGGACACGGCTTGTACATTCCTCAATAACACTGAATTTGCTCAAGAATATGCACAATTTCTACCAGCTCCACGACAGAGCGGCTGCGAGCTGCTCACGCAACTGGAAAGGAAGTGTCCTTGTATAACAAGAAAACTCCAGGTGACCAACAGTTGGAAAACCTGAAGAGAATACATAGCCCGGTTGAAGACTGGTGAATGGGCAGACAACCTCGCTGTACACAGGAGTAGCAGACATGCTCAATATCAAATCAAGGTGCTGAACACAATCACCCTGATTGGGTTCATGATATACACCCCAGGTATGCAGAAGTGATAACACAATTACACTGCTTGATGGGTGAGTTGCATATGTAGCCTAGAGACCTTTACAACACCGGCAATCAGATCCTCAGTGTAATCACACCTCAAGCACCGCAACTCAGGATCCTCAGTTACACAGCACCTCAAGCTGCACCTCCAGCTAGTGAATCAGCTGAAGACCTGGAAGATGAAGTAGCCTTTGAGAAACTACGAAACTTCGAGGCATTCCATATGATACTTTACTTCAAGAAGATTGTCCAGTAAATGGTGATGACATCTATTCGTGGCACCTGGAGAACACAAAAACCATGTGCATTCTGTTGGATGACACATTTGAAGAATTGGCCAATCCAGATAAATATCCACAAGGAAGTGGTGGGTAACAAAAAAGAGGAACAAATGTATAACGGTTAGAAAATATTTCAACCAGAGACTCCTTCATGTTGATGGCAGGTTTTGCCAAGGATACAGACTACCTATAGCTGCCCAGTATGCTGTTGAGTCTCAGCAAGTGAAGATGACATGCCAGTTTCCTCAAAGGCTACTTCATCTTCCAGGTCTTCAGCTGATTCACTAGCTGGAGGTGCAGCTTGAGGTGTTGATGTACACTGAGGATCCTGAGTTGCCGGTGCTGTAAAGGTCTCGAGGGCTACATAATGCAACTCACCCATCAAGCCAAGTGTAATTGTGTTATCACTTCTGCCATACCTGGGGTGAAGGAGAGAGATAACAACGAGAAAACGAAAGAATCTACTAGAGCAAGCTACCGAGAACAAAGTAGGAAAACACAGTGATGAAGAATGCAGAAGAAACACTAACCAGAATACCGTAAGCAAAAGTGAGAAACACGGATGAAGAAACCAAAGAAATACTAAGAACCAGAATACGTAGCAAGTAAGAGTACAGCAGGAAGAAAACGAAAGAAAACCTAACTGCAACTACCGTAAACAAAAGGAGAAACACGTGAGAAGAAACTCGCAGAAGAAACACGAAGAATAACGAAGCCTGTGAACAATAGTATGGAGAAACAGCAGGTCGAAAAACGCAGAAGAACACAACGCAAGCTCCGTAACAAAGTATTAGAGAAACACCGTGTGATGAAGAAATTGCAGAAAACACAACGCAGAGCTAGTAGCAAAGTTGGAGGACAGCCTGTAAGAAACTGCAGAAGAAAAACAGACGCAGAGCTCTGTAACAAGTACGGAGAAACAGGGGTGAAAAACGCAGAAGAACGACGAATCGCGATACAGTGAATCAAAGAGAAAACACGTGAGAGAAACTTGCAGAAAGAAAACTCAGACGACAGAGCTAACTGGAACAAAATGAGGAAAGCACACGTGTAGAAGAAGTGCAGAGAAACAGAACGAGACCAACGACGTAAGACAAAGTAGAGAAACGTATGAGACGAAATGGCAGAAGAACCTACTCAGACGCAGAGCTAATGTCGCCAAAGTATCGACGAAACACGTAGTGAAGAACGCAGAAAAAACTAGAGACGCAGACTACGGTAGCAATGGAAAACAGCGGTTGAGAAACTGCAGAAGAACTACTAGCCAGAGCTCTGACAAAAGGAGAACAGCGAGTGAAGAACTGCAGAGAGAACTACAACGCAGAGCACGTTAAGCAAAGAAGGAGAAACAGCGTGGTGATAGAAACTGCAGAAGAAACACGAGACAGCAGACTATCGTACATAGCACATATGAAAACAGCGATTCTGAAGAAACGCGAAGAACAAGAGACGCAAGACGCACGAAAAGCAAAGAGAGAAACAGCGTGTGAAAGAAACTGAGAGAAACTACAGACGCAGAGACACTGGTAAGGCAAGTTGGAAAACACCGTCATGAAGAATTGCAGAGAAACTAACGAACCAGAGCTATGTTAGGCAAAGTATGGAGAAAAAAGCGTGGTGAAAAACTGCAGAAGAAACTAGAGCAGAGCTACTGAGACGACAAAGTACATGGAGAAAAACGCGTGCTGAAAACTGCAGAAGAATATACGAGACACCAGAGCTACCGGTAGGCAAAGTGAGGGAAATACACCGAAAGAAACTGCAAGAAAAATACTACACGCCAGACCAACTGTTCAGCAAAGAGGAGAAAGAGCGTGTGAAGAAACGCAAAAAACACTAACCGCAGAGCTACAACGGGAAGCAAAGATGAGAAACAGCGGTGAAAAAACCTGCAGAAAACTACTAGACCCCGCAGACACGTTAAGCAAATAGGAAAACAGCGTGAAGAAACATACAGAAGAAACTACTAACCAGAGCTACTGTAACAAAGTATGAGAACAGCGTGGTGAAGAAGACTGCAAAGAAAATACTAGACGCCAGAGCTTCGTAAGCAAGTATGGACAAAGAGCGTCGAACGACACGCAGAAGAACTACGAGTCGCAGAGCACGTGTAGGCAAAGTAAAAGGAGAAAAGCGTGTAAGTAAACTGCAAAGAAACACTAGATGCAGAGCGACTGTAACAAAGTATGGAGAAAGAGCGGTGAAGAATTATGCAGAAGAAAACTAGACGCAGAGCTACTGATAACAAAGTATGGAGAAACAGCGTGCGAAGAACTGCAGAAAAACTAAGACGCAGACTACTGTAAGCAAAGTTGGAGACAACGCGGGTATCGAATGCAGAAGAACACTAGAACGCAAGAGCGCTGTAAGCAAAGATGAGAAAACCGTGAATAAATTGCAGAAGAAACTACCTAGACCAAGCTACTGTCAGCAAAAGAGGAAAAACAGCGTGGAGAAACTGCAGAAGAAACATAACGCAGACATGTAAGCAAGTATGGAAACGGGGTAAGAAAGGAAAAACAGTAAGACCAGAGCTACGGGTAGGCAAAGATGTAGAACAGCGGTGAAAGAATTTTTTTTGGGGGCCCGAACCAATAAAAAGCAAGAAAAAAAACCCTACGAAAAAGGAAAAACCCGCAAGCTACGTTAGCAAAGAATGGAGAACACCGTGCGAAAGAAACTGCAGAAAGAAACTACCAGACCAACACTGTAGCAAAGTAGAAAAACAGCGGGGAAGAAACGCACAAGAAACTACCAGCACGCAGAGCACGTAGGCAAGTAGGAGAAACAGCGTAGTGATAGAAACTGCAGAAGAAACACTCGACCGCAGAGCGCCCCCCACCTACTGATTAGGCAAAGTAGAAGAACAGCGTGTGAAAGAAACGCAGAAAGAAACTACGAGACGCAGAGATACCGTAAGAAGATGAGAGCACATGGTGAAGAAAACGGCAGAAGAAACTACAGACAGAGCACGTGAACAAGTAGAAAACACCCAGTGATGAAGAATGCAGAAGAAAACGAGACGCAGAGCACTGTTAAGCAAGTATGGAGAAACAGCGGGTGAAGAACTCAGAAGAAACTACTAGACCGCTGAGCGACGTTAGAAAAGTATGAACAACAGCGTGCTAAGACTGCAGAAGAAACCAACGAGACGCAGAGAGACTGTAAGACACGTACGGAGAACAGCATGGAAGAAACTGGCAGAAGAAACCTAAACGCAGACTACTGTTACAGCAAGAATGGAAAAAGCGTGCGAAGGAAACTGCAAAGAAACACGACGCAGAGAGACCGTTAAGCAAGTAGAAAGCACGGCGAGCAGAACAGAACCTACTAGAACGCAGAGCTACTGTAGCAAGATATGGAAAACAGCATGGTGAAGAAACGGCAGAAGAAACTACTCGACGCAAGAGCTCCTGTAAGCCAAAGTGGAGAAACACCAGGAGGAAGAAACTGCAGAAGAAACTACTAAGACGCACGAGAGCTACGGTAAGCAAAATATGAGAAACAACCGGATGAAGAACTGCAGAAGAACTACTAGACGCAGAGCACCGAACAAAGTAGAACACCGATGAAGAACTGCAGAAAACCACTAGACGCAGAGATAACGTAAGCAAAGTATGGAAAACACCGGATGAAGAAACGCAGAAGAAACTACTAGACCAGAAACCGTTAAGCAGAGATAGCAAGAAAACAAAAAAAAGCCCAAGGGGTTGAAAGAAACCTGCAGCGAGAAACACTAGACTCCGAGAGCTACTGTACAAAGTAGGAGAAACAGCATGGTGAAGAACAGCAGAAGAAACACGACGCAGAGCTACGTATAAGCAAGTAATGGAGAAACAGCCGTGAGAAAATCGCAGAAGAAACTACTAGACAGCAGAAGCTACTGTACAAATAGGAGAGACAGCATGTGAAGAAACTGCAGAAGAAACTAGCTAAGACGCAGAACTAAACCGTAAGCAAAGTATGGAGAACAGCGTGGTGAAGAACTGAGAAAACTACCTAGATGCGCGATCTGTAAACAAAGTATAGGAGAAAAACCGTGAGAAAATGCAGAGAAACTAATAGACGCAGAG
The DNA here is from genome assembly GCA_035128595.1 of Eptatretus atami. NCBI lineage: Eukaryota > Metazoa > Chordata > Myxini > Myxiniformes > Myxinidae > Eptatretus > Eptatretus atami. The sequence continues at coordinate 202,314,563 of CM068952.1, forward strand.
TATCTAACTGTAGCAAAATATGAAACACCAGGATGAAGAAACTGCGAAAAACAAACGAGACTCAGAAGAGCGACTGTTAACAAGTATGGAGAACAGGATGAAGAAAATGCAGAAGAAACTACTAGACCAGAGCTAACGTGTTAAGCAAATAATGGGAGAGACAGCATGGGAACGAAACTGCAGAAAAATATAGACCAGAGCACCTGTAGGCCAAGTAGGGAGAAACAGCCGGGGAAGAAATGACATAAGAAACTATTAACGCAGAGCTACTGTAAGCAAAGATGAAAAACACCGTTGAAGAAATTAGCATAGAACACTAAAGAGCAAGCTATGTTACAAAAGTATGGGAAAAGCGTGTAGAAGAAAACTGCAGAGAACACGAGAAGCAGAGCGCTGTAGGCAAAGATGGAGAAACGCTTGTGAAGAAAACTGCAGAAAACACGAGACGCAGAGCTAACTATCAAGCAAAGTATTGGAAACAGCGCATGGTGAATGAAACGGCAGAAGAAATATCGACGCGAGCTACTGTTAGACAAAGAAGGAGCAACAGCAGTGTGAAGAAACTGCAGAAGACTACGAGACGCCAGAGGTATGGGTAAGCAGAAGATAGAACAAGCCGTGTGAAGAAATTGCAGAAAACCTACGAGACCCAGAGCTCTGTTAGGCCCAAAGTATTGGAAAACAGCGCTGAAGAAACTGCCAGAAAAAGCACGAGACCAGAGCTACTGTAACAAAGTATGGAGAAACTAGCGGAAGAACTGCAGAAGAAAACTACTAGAGCCAGAGCACTGTAACAAAGAAGAGAAACACGGGAAGAAAACTGCAGAAGAAACTACTAGAGGCAGACGCTAGCTGTAAGCAATTAGGAGAAAACCGCGGGTGAAGACAACTGAAGAAGAAATACAGACCTCAGAGTATGGCTAAGCAAAGTAGCAGAGAATACACTCGTGATGAGATGGAAATGCAGAAGAAATCTACGAGACGCAGAGCTACTGTTAGACAAAGTATGGAGAAACAGCAGTGCTGAAGAAACGCAGAAGAAACTAACAGACGAACGCTCACTGTAACAAAGATGGAGAAAGAGCGTGTGAAGAAATTGCAGAAGAAACTACGAGAATCGAGTACGTTGGCAAATATGGAGAAACAGCGTGCTGAAGAAACGCCAGAAGAAATACTAGAGCGCAAGCGACTGTTAAGGCACAGTATGGCAGAAATCAGCAGGTGAAGAAAACTGCAGAAGAAACCTACTAGACCGCAGAGCGACGTTACAAAGTAGGAGAAAGCAAGCGTGGTGAACGAAACTGCAGAAGAAACATAGTAGAGCCAGAGCTACTGTGAGCAGTATAGGAGAAACAGGCGGGAAGAAATGCAGAAGAAACTACAGATCCAGAAGCGACTGTTAGCAAAGTATGGAAACACAACGTGGTGAAGAAATTGGCGGAAGAAACTACGAACGCAGAGCTACGTTAGCAAATACGAGAAACAGCGTGGCAAGAAACTGCAGAAAAACACTGAGGACGCAGAGCTACTGTAGCCAAAAGTAAGGAGGACACATGGTGAAGAAACTGCAGAAATAAACTACAGACCAGAGCTACGTAGAAGCAAGTGAGAAACAACCGTGAGAGGGGAGAACTGCAGAAGAAACTACAGACGCAGAAGCTACTGTTTAGCAAAGTAGTGAGAAAACAGGCGTGTGAAGAAAATTGCAAGAAAAACTACTGACGCCAACTACTGTTACAAAAGTAGGAAGAAACAGCGTGTGTGAGAAATGCAGAAGAAATATATCACGCAGAGCTAACTGTTAGTGCAAAGTATGGAGAACAAGCGGGTGAAGAACTGCAACAGAAACTACGAGATCAGCGAAAACACGTAGCAAAGTATGAGAAAGAACAGCATGGGAAGAAACTGCAGAAAAAACTACTAGAGCAGAGCTACTGTTAAGCAAAGTATGGAGGAAACACGTGATGAAGAAACTGCAGACAAACAACTCACGTAGACCAAGCTAACGTTAAGCAAGTAATCGGAGAAAAACACTCGGATGAAGCAAATGCAGAAGAAACTATAGACGCAGAGCTACTGTAAGCAAAGTATGGAGAGAAAACAGCGTAACATGGTAGAGAAAAGAACAACTGACTAGCAAGATGAAAATACGCTTAAAAGACAAGCAGAGACTACGTAGACCAGAGCTAACTGTTGGAAAGATGGAAGCAGCGTGGTGAAGAAACGCAGAAGAAACATCAGATCCAGCGAGTACTGTTAGGCAAGTATGGAGAACACAGCGTGATGAAGGAAATGCAGAAGAAACACTAATCGACGCAGAGCTACTGTAGCAAATATGGAGAAACACGGAGTCGAATGAAACTGCAGAAGTAAAACTACGAGACGCAGAGACTACGAATGGCAAAGATAGGAAAGAAAAGCGTGGTAAGAAATGCAGAAGAAACACTAAGATGCAGAGCTACTGTCTAGCAAAGTATGGGAGAAACAGCGTGTGAAGGAAATGCAGAAGAAACTACGAGACCGCAGAGCTTACTGTTTAGGCAACGTATGGTAGAAACAGGCGTGGTGAAGAAACGCAGAAGAACACTAGACGCAGAGCTAACGTGAGGCAAAGTAATGAGAACAGACAAGGTGTGAATGAACTGCAGAAGAAAACTACTAGCAGCGGTACCGTAGGCAAAGTATGGAGAAACACGCGTAGGAGAAGAAATGCATAGAAATACTCGAAACGCAGGCACGTTAGGACAGTATGAGAAAACACGGTGTGAAGAAAGCAGTAAAAACTCGTAGACGCAGAGCTACTGTTAGCAAAGTATGGAGAAGAAGCCCGTGGCTGAAAGAACATGCAGTAAGAAACGTATTAGACGCAGAGCTTACTGTTACGAAAGTATGGAGAAACAGCGGGGAAGAAACTGCATAAGAAACTATAACGCAGAGCTAGATAGGCAAAGTAGCGAGAAACAGCGGGTGAACGAAACTGCAGAGAAACATACTAGAACGCAGAGCACTGTTAAGCAAAAGTAATGGAGAAACAGCTGGTCATGAATGAAATTGAAAGAACGATCTAGAACGCAGAGCACTGTTACGGCAATAGTAGGAGAAACAGCGGTGAAGAAAACTGCAGAAGGAAACTACGAGACGCAGAGACTGACTGGTAGGCAAAGTATGGAGAAAAGAGGTTAAGGAAACTGCAGAAGAAACCATTACGGACACAGAGCTATAGGTAGGCAAAGTAAGGAGAAACGTCGGGAAAGAACTGCAGATAGAAACTACCTAAACCAGAGCTATGGTATAGACAAAGTAAGAGAAACAGCGTGGCTGAAGAAATGCAGAAGACAATTATATCAAGCAGACTACTGATGCAGCAAAGTATGGAGAAACACGTGTGTGAAGAAGGCGAAGCAATAACGAGAACGCAGAGCTAACTGTCAGCAAGTATGGAGAAACAGCTGGTGAAAAAATGCAGAAGTTAAACTACTAGACGCAGAGCGATACTGTTAATGCAAAGTATGGAGAAACACGCGTGGAGAACGGCACAAGAAGACAACTAACGCAGAGCTACTGTTAAGTAAGAGAAAAGCGAGGTGAGGAAATGCAGAAGAAACTACTAAGACGCAAGGAAGCATGGATTAAGCAAAGATGAGAAAGAGCGTGTGAACGAAACTGGCAGAAGAAACTACGGTACGCAGAGCTACGGTTAGGAGGCAAAGTAATGAGAAAGAGCGGCGTGAAGTAACTGCAGAAGAAACTACAGATGCAGAGCTACTGTACAAGTATGGAGAAACAGCGGGGAAGAACGTGCAGAAGAACTAGAAGACGCAGAGCTACTGTAAGCAAGTATGGAGAACAGCGTGGTGAAGACTGCAGAAGAAACTACTAGACGCAGACTACTGTTAAGAAATTGGAAGGAGACACACGTGGGTGAATGAAACTGCAGAAGAAATACTAGACCGGCAGGAGGCTACTGTTAAGCAAAGTATGGAGAACAAATCGTGCTGAAGAAATTTGCAGAAGAAACAACGAGTCGCAGAGCTACTGTTAGCAAGTATGGAGAAAGAGCGTGAGTAGTAATTGCATGAGAAACTAGACGCAGATGAAGCTACTGTTAGCAAAGTATGGAGAAACGAGGGGAAGAAATCTGCAGAAGAAACTACAAGCACCAGAGCTACGTTAGGCAAGTATGGAGAAAATGCCGTTGCTTGAGAACATGCAGAAGAAACTCTAGACCAGACCTAGCTTTAACGCAAAGGATGGAGAAACAGCGTGCGAAGAAACGCAGAAAACACTAAGACGCAGAGGCTACTGTGAACAAAGTATGGAGAAACAGACGGCTGAAGAAACTGCAGAAAGAAACTACAAAGCGCAGAGCTACTGGTAAGACAGTATGGAGAAACAGCGTGGAAGAAACTGCAGAAAAAACTATAGAGCAAGACAACTGTAGCAAAGTAAGAGAAACAGCGGGGTGAAGAAACTACAGAAGAATACGACTAGAGGACTTAACTGTTAGCAAAGTATGGAGAAACACGGGGAAGAAACTTGGGAAGAAACTACTAGACGAGAGCTACTGTTAGCAAGATGAGAAACACAGCGAGTGAAGAACGCAGAAGAAAACTAGAAACGCGAGAGTACTGGTAGGCAAAGTATGGAAGAAACAGCGTGGGAAGCAAACTGCAGGAAAGTAAACTACTAGACGCAAGATGCTATCGTTAAGCAAAGTATGGACGAAATCAGTCATGGAGAAGACGTCAGAAGAAATCTCTTAGATCGTCAGATGGGTACATATGTAACGTATGTCTGAAATTCAGAAGACCGTAGACACAAGAGCAAGTGGAGAACAACTGCTGAGAAGAAACTGAGTAGAGACGCAGAGCTACCTGTTAGCAAAGTATGGAGAAACAGCGATGGTGAACGAAATCAAGAAGAAATACAGACAGAGCTACTGTTAAGCAATAGATGGAGAAAAGCGTGGTGAAGAACTGCTAGAAGAAACACTAGACGGCAGAGCTACTGTAAGGCAAGTATGGAGAACAGCTGTGATGAAAAACTGCAGGAGAAACTACTAGACGCACGAGGTACTGCAAGTCAAAAGTATGGAGAAACACGTGAGTGAAGAAACTGCAGAAGAAACTAGAGACGCAGAGCTACTGTTAGCAAAGTATGGAGAAACAGCGCTGGTAAAAACTGCAGAAGAAACTACTAGACGCAGAGCAACTGTTAAGCAAAGTATGGAGAAAAGCGTGGTGAAAGAAAACTGCAGAAGAAATAGAGACAGACGGCACTGTTAGGCAAAGTAAGGAGAAACACGTGTGAAGAACTGCAGAAGAAACTACTAGACGCAGAGCTACTGTAAGCAAAGATGGAGAAACAGCGTGGTGAAGAACTGCAGAGAAACTACTAGAACGCAGAGCTACTGTTAAGCAAAGTATGGAAAACAGCGTGGTGAAGAAACTGCAGAAGAAACTAGTAGGCAGAGCTACTGTTAGCCAAAGTATGGAGAAACAACGGGGAAGAAACAGAAGACTGAGATGCAACTAGTTAGCAAAGTATGAAACACGTGGTGAAGAAATGCAGAGAAACTAATGACGCAGAGCTACTGTTAGCAAAAGTATGGAGAAACAGCGTGGTGAAGAAACTGCAGAAGAACTACTAGACGCAGAGCTACTGTTAAGCAAAAGTATGGAGAAACAACGTGGTGAAGAAACTGCAAAGAAACTAAGAGACGCAGACCTAACTGTAAGCAAAGAAATGAGAAACAGCGTGGTGAAGACTAGAAGAACTACTAGACGCAGAGCTACTGTTAAGCAAAGTAATGGAGAAAAACAAGCGTGGTGAAGAAACTGGCAGAAGAAACTATAGACGCAGATAACTGTAAGCAAGTAATGGAAAACAAGCGTGGTGAAAAACTGTAGAAGAAACTACTAGACGCAGAGCTACTGTTAGGCAAAGTATGGACAAACAGGTGGTGAAGAAACTGCAAGAAGAAATACTAACGCAGAGCTACTGTAAGGCAAAGTATGGAGAAACAGCGTGTGAAAAACTGCAGAAGAAACTACTAGACGCAGAGCTACTGTAAGCAAAGTATGGAGAAACAGCGTGGTGAAGAAACTGAGAAGAAACTATAGAGGCAGAGCTACTGTTAGGCAAAGTATGGAGAAACAGCGGGAAGAACTGCAGAAAAACTAAGAGCGGCAGAGTAGCAAAAGATGGAGAAAAAGCGGGTGAAGAAACTGCAGAGAAAACTAGACAGGCAGAGCACTGTTAGGCAAAGTATGGAGAAACAGCGTGGTGAAGAACTGCAGAAGAAACTACGAGAGCAGAGCTACTGTTAAGCAAAGTATGGAGAAACAACGTGGTGAAGAAACTGCAGAAGAAACTATAGACGCTAACTGTTAAGCAAGTGAGAGAAAACAGCGTGGTGAAGAAACTGCAGAAAAAACTACTGAGACGCAGAGCTACTGTTAGCAAAAGTATGGAGAAACAGCGCGTTGGAAGAAACTGCAGAAGAAAATAATAGACGCAGAGCTAACTGTTAAGCAAAGTTAGAAGAACAGCGTGGTGAAGAAACTGCAGAAGAAACTATCGACGCAGACTACTGTTAGGAAAAGATGGAGAACAGCGTGTGAAATTGCAGAAGAAACTACTAGACGCAAGCTACTGTTTAGCAAAGTATGGAGAACAGCGTGATGAAGAAATGTGCAGAAGAAACTCGAGCGCAAAGCTAACTGTTAGCGCAAGTATGGAGAACAGCGTGCTGAAGAAATCTGCAGGAAGAAACCTACGAGAGCAAAGCTACTGTTAGGGCAAATTTGACGGTGAAGATGCGAAGAAACAGGACGCAGTCCTGTTGATAGTATGGAAAGCGTGAAGATTTGGCAAGAGAAATACGAGAGCAAAGCTAACCTGTTAGGCAAAGTTATGAAGAAACAGCGTGCTGAAGATTGCATGAAAGAAACACGAGACGCAAAGCTAACTGTTAGGCAAAGTATGAGAAACAGCAGTGTGAAGAAACTGCAGAGAAACTATTCAGCAGCAGCGCTACTGTGAGGGCAAAGTAGGAGAAACAGCGTATGAGAAAAAATCTGCAGAAGAAACTACGAGACGCAAAGCTACTGTTAGCCAAAGTAATGGAGAAACAGCGTGGTGAAGAAACTGCAGAAAAACTACTAGAACGCAGACTACTAGTATAAGCAAAGTGTAATGGAAACAGCGTCGTGAAGAAACTGCACAAGAAACTAACTAGACGCAGAGATAACTGTTAAGCAAAGTATGGAGAAACAGCGTGGAAGCAACTGCTAAGAAGAAACTACTAGACGCAGAGCTACTGTTAAGCAAACGTATGGAGAAACAGCGTGGTGAAGCAACTGCAAAGAAACTATTAGACCAGGAAGCTACTGTTAAGCAAAGTATGGAGAAACAGCGTGGTGAAGAAACTACAGGAGAAAAACTACTAGAATCGCAGAGCCTACTGTTCGCAAAGTATGGAAAAAACGCGGGTGAAGAAACTGCAGAAAAACTATCGACCAAGAGCTTACTGTGGCAAGTATGGAAAACAAGCGTGGTGAAGAACTGCAGAAGAAACTATTCGACGCCAGAGCTACTGTTAGGCAAAGTTAGGAGAACAGCGTGGTGAAGAACTGCAGAAGAAACTATTCGACGCAAGGAGCTATGTTCGCATAATGAGGAGAACAGCGTGGTGAAAACTGCAGAAAAACTACTAATGCAGAGCTACTGTTAGCGAAAGTATGGAGAACAGCGTGCTCGAAAGAAAACTCGCAGAGAAACTACGAGACGGCAGAGGCTACGTTTAGCAACGTAGATGGAGAAACAGCGTGTGAGAAACGCAGAAGAAACTCTAGAAGACCAGAAGCTAACTGTGAGGCAAAGTATGAGAACAGCGTGTAGAAGAAACTGCAAAGAAACTAATAGATCAGAGCTACTTTGTAGGCAAATAGAGAAAACGCGGTGAGAAAATTGCATAAGGCTACTAGACTGCAGAGCTACTAGTAGCCAAAGTATGGACAACACCGTGAGCTGAAGAAATTGCATAAAACTACTAGAGACCGCAGAGCTAACTGGTTTAGGCAAAGTATGAGAAGCCACCGTGCGAAGAAAGTGCATAAAGAAACTATAGACTGCAGAGCTACTGTTCGGCAAAGTATGAGAGAACAGCGTGGTGAAGACAACTGGCAGAAGAACACGAGACGCAGAGCTACTGATTAAGCAAAGTATGGAAAACAGCGTGGTGAAGAACGCAGAAGAAACTACTAGAGCGCAGAGCTACTGTTAAGCAAAGTAATGGAGAAACAACGTCATTGAAGAATTTGCAGAAGAAACTACGAGACTGCAGAGTACTTGTAGGCAAGTAAATGGAGAAACAGCTGGTGAAGAACTGCAGAAAGAAACTACGAGAAGCAGACTACTGTTTAGGCAAAGTATGGAGAAAAGCGGTGCTGAACAGAAACTGCAGAAGAAACTACGAACCACAGAGCTACGTTTAGGCAAAGTAAGGAGAAACATCGTGGTGAAGTAACTGCAAGAAGAAACTACTAAGACGCAGAGCTACGTTTAAGCAAGAGTATGAGAAAAACAGCGTGCTGAAAGAACTGCAGAAGAAATTACTACACGCAGACCACTAGCTGTTTGCAAGAGGATGAGAAACAGCGTGGTGAAGAAGCTGCAGAAGAAACTACTAGACGCAGAGCGCTACTCGTAGACAAAGTAATGGGAAACAGCGTGGTGAAAAAACTGCAGAAATACACTAGACGCAGAGCTACTGTTAAGCAAAGTGGAGACACAGCGTGGTGAGAAACTACAAAGAAAACTACTAGACGCAGAGACTTGTAAGCAAATATGGAGAAAACAGCGTGGTGAAGAAACTGCAGAAGAAAATACTAGAAGCAGAGCTACTGTAAGCAAAGTATGAGTAAAGGAGCGCTGAAGAAACTGCAGAAGAAACTACGAGACGCAGAGAGCTACCGTTAGGCAAAGTATGGAAGAAAGAGCGTGGTGAGTAACTGCAGAAGAAATACTAGATGGCAGAGCTACTGTTAAGCAAAGTATGGAGAAAGAGGCGTGGTGAAGTAAACTGCAGAAGAAACTACAAGACGCAGAGCTACTGTTAAGCAAAGTAGGAGAAAACAGCGTGCTGAAGAACTGCAGAAAAACTACTTAGAGCGCAGACCTACTGTTAGGCAAAGGATGGAGAAACAGCGTGGTGAAAAACTGCAGAAAGAAAATACTAGACGCAGAGCTACTGTAAGCAAAGTAGGAGAACACCGTGCTGAAGAAACTGCAGGAAGAAACTACAGACGCAGAGCCTACGGTTAAGCAAAGTATGGAGAAAAGACGGTGGTGAAGAAACTGCAGAAGAAACTACATGACGCAGAGCTAACTGTTAAGCAAGTATGGAGAAAAACGCGTGGTAAGAAACTGCAGAAGAAACTACATAGACGCAGAGCTACTGTTAAGCAAAAGAAGGGAAGAAAAGCGTGCTGAAAGAACCGCAGAAGAAACTACTAGACGCAGACTAATGTAACGGCAAGCGTACTGGAGAAACAGCGTGGTGAAGAAACTGGCAGAAGAAACTACTAAGACGCAGAGCTACTGTAAGCAAAGTATGGAGAAACACCGTGCTGAAGAACTGCAGCAAGAAACTACATAGAGCAGAGCTAACTGTTAAGCAAAGTATGGAGAACAGCGTGGTAAAGAACTGCAAGAAAAAACTACTAGACGGCAGAGCTACTGTTAAGCAAAGTATGGAGAAACAGCCGTGGTGAAGAAACTTGCAGAAGAAACACTAGACGCAGAGCTATCTGTTAAGAGCAAAGTATGGAGAAACAGCGTGTGAAGAAACGCAGAAGAAACACTAAAGAGCGCAGAGCTACTGTAAGCAAAGTATGGAGAAACAGCGAGGTGAAAGAAACTGCAGAAGAAACTAGTAGACGCAGAGCTAACTGTTAGGCAAAGTATGGAGAAACAGCGGGAAGAAATTGCAGAAGAAACTACTAGACGCAGACTAACTGGTTAAGCAGAGTAGGAGAACAGCGTGGTGAAAAACCTGCCAGAAGGAAACTCAGACGCAGAGCTACGTTAAGCAAGTTGAGAAACAGCGGTGAAGCAACCAGAAGAAACTAGTAGATCGCGAGCCTACTTTTAGCAATAGTAAGGAGAAACAGCGTGGTGAAGAAATTGCAGAAGAAACTACTAGACGACAGAGCTACTGGTTAGGCAAAGTATGGAGAAAACCAGCGGTGAGAATGCAGAAGAAACTACTAAGACGCAGAGCTCTGTTTAAGCAAAGTATGGGAGAAACAAGCGTATGAATGAAATACTGCAACAAGAAACTACTAGAGCAGAGCTACTGTTCTAGCGTATGGCAAGAACAGCGTGGTGAGAGAACGCAGAAGAAACATAACTGCGCAGCAGGCTACTGTTAGGCACAAAAGTATGAAGAAACACTGATTGGTGAAGAAACTGGCAGAAGAAACTATAGACGCAGAGCTACTGTTAGGGCAAAGGTAGGAGAAACCAGCGTGCTGAAAAACTGCAGAAAGAAACTAGAGACCATAGCTACTGTAAGCAAAGTATGGAGAAACAGCGGGTGAAGAAACTGCAGAAGAAACTAATAGAGCAGAGCTACTGTTAGGTCAAAGTATGGGAAAACAGCGTGGCGAAGAAACTGCAGAAGAAACACTAGACCGCAGAGCTACTGTTAGCAAAGTATGGAGAAAGCGGCGGTGAAGAAACGCAGAAGAAACAACTAGACGCAGAGCTAACGGTAAGCAAAGTATGGAGAAACAGCGTGGTGAAGAAAACTGCAGAAGAAACTATAGACGCAGAGCACACTGTAAGCCAAAGTAGGAGAAACAGCGTGGTGAAGAAATGCAGGAAGAAACAGACGCAAGCTCTGTAAGCAAAGTATGGAGAACAGCCGGGTGAAGAAACTGCGAAGAACTACAAATACCAGAGCTACTGGTTAGCAAAGTATGTGAGAAAAGCGTGTGAAGAAACTGCAGAGAACAGTAAAGAACGCCAGAGACGTGTAGGCAAGTATGGAGAACAACGTGTGAAAGAAACTGAAGAAGAAACTACTAGACGCAGAGCAACTCGTTAAGCAAAGTATGGAGAAACAGCGTGTGAAGAAAACTGAGAAGAAACTATAGACGAGAGCTACTGTTAACAAAGTAGGAGAACAGCGGTGGTGAAGAAACTGCAAGAGAAACTAGTTAAGAAGACGCAGAGCTACTGTAAGCAAGATTGGAGAAACAGCGTGGAGAAGAAATGCAGAAGAACACTACAGCCAAATACAGTTAGTGCAACGTATGAAAAAAGCGTGGTGAAGAAACTGCAGAAGAAACTACGAGACGCAGAGCATAGTTAAGCAAAGTATGGAGAAACAGCGTGTGAGAGCTAAGAGACAGACTACTGTTAAGGGAAAGGAATGAAACACCTGGTAAGACGCAGAAGACTAATAGATGACAGAAGTAACTGGCAGAGAATAGACAGTGGGAAGAAACTTGCAGAAGAAACTATAGACGCAGAGCTACTGTTAAGTCAAAGTAATGGAGAAACAGTGGTGAAGAAACTGGCAGAAAAACTATAGAACGCAGAAGCTATGGTAAGCAAAGTAATGGAGAAAACAGCGTGGTGAAGAAACTGCAAAGAAACTACTAATACGCAGAGTAACTGTGAAGCCAAAGTATGGAGAACAGCGTGGTGAAGAACTGCAGAAGAAACTATAACGCAGAGCTACGTAGGGCAAAGTATGGAGAAACACGTGGTGAAGAACGGCAAGAAAAACAGTAGACCGAGTACTGTAAGGACAAAGTAGGAGAAACGCGGTGAAGAAATTGCAGAAGAACAACTAAGCGAGACGCATACGTACTGTTCAGGCAATAGGGAGAAAACAGCGGGGTGAGAAACGCAGAAGAACTACTAAATCGCAGAGCTGATGTTACAAGTATGGAGAAACAGCGTCGTGAAGAACTGCACAAGAAACTACTAGACGCAGAGCTCACCGTACGCAAAGTATGGGAGAAACAGCGTGGGAAGCAATCAGAAACACTAGAGAACGCAAGACTACTGTGAAGCAAGTAGGAGAAACAGCGTGATGAAGAAAGTGGCAAGAAGAAACTCCGAAGCAAAGCTACTGTAGGAAAGTAATGAGAAACAGCGTGCTGAAACAAATCTAGAAGAAACACGAGACGCAGAAGCTTACTGTTAGCAAGAGTAGGAAAAAAAACAGCGTGGGAAGCAATTCAGAAGAAACTACGAACGCAGAAGACTAACTGTTAGGCCAAGTAATGAAGAAACAGCGTGCTGGAAAATTGCAGAAAGAAAAAGAACCAAAGCTAGGTAGGCAAAGTATGGAAAAACAGCGTGGTGAAGAAACTGCAGACGAAACATCGACGCAGAGCTACTGTTAGGCAAAGTATATGGGAGAACAGCGTGATGAAGAAGTGCAGAAAGAACTACGAGATCGAAAGCTACTGTAGGCAAGTTAGGAGAACAGCGGGTGAAGAACTGAAGAAAGAAACTAACTAACGCAGAGCTACTGTAAGCAAAGTATGGAGAAACAGCGTCGTGAAACTGCACAAGAAACTATAGAAGCAGGAGCTACTGTTAAGCAAGAGTTAGAGAAACAGCGGGTGAAGCATACTGCAGAAAGAACTACTAGAACGCAGAGCTACTTTAACAAAAGTATGGAGAAAAGCGGGTGAAGCACACGCGAAGAAACTGATATGACGCAGAGCTACGGTTAAGACAAAGTAAATGTGAGAAAAGCGTGGTGAAGAAACACAGAAGAAACACAGAACGCAGAGTTACTGTTCGGACAAGTATGGAAGAAGACGTAGGTGAAGAAAACTGCAGAGAAACAGTTCGACGCAGAGGCTACTGTTAGGCAAAGATGGAGAAACAGGTGGGTGAAGAAACTGCAGAAGATAACTATTCGAACGCAGAAGCACGTTAGGGCAAAGTAGGAGAAACAGCGTGGTGAAGAAACGGCGAAGAATCTTCGACCGCAGAGCATACGTGCAACATAGAGAAACAGCGTGGGAAGAACTGCAGAAGAAAGCACAGATGCTAGCACGTTAGGCAAAGTATGGAGAAACACGTGCTGAAAGTAAACTGCAGAAGAAACTACGAAGCACGAGCTACTGATATAAGCAACGTAGGCGAGAAACAGCTGTGAAGAAAGCAGAAGAAACTACTAGACGCAGAGCTATCTGGAGCAAAGTATGGAAAACAAGCGTGGTGAAGAAATGCAGAAGAAACTACTAAGCAGAAGCTACGGTAGCAAATGATGGAGAAACTACCAGGGAGAAATTGCATAAGAAAAGCTACTAAACGCTAGCAGCTACGTTGACAGCCAAAGATGGAAAAACACCGTGATGAAGAAATGCAATAAAAACTCTAGACGCAAGGACTGTAGGCAAAGTTATGGAGAAGCACCGTCGAGAAATTTAGCATAAGAAACTATGTAGACGCGAAGAGCTACTGTGTCGGCAAAGTGGAGAAACAGCGTGGTGAAGAAACTGCAGAAGAAACATCCGAGACCAGAGCTACTGATAAGCAAAGTAGGAGAAACAGCGTGTGAAGAAACTGCAGAAAGAAACTACTAGACGCGAGCTAACTGTAAGCAAAGTTAAGGAGAAACACCGTCATGAAGAAATTGCAGAAGAAACTACGAACCAGAGCTACGGTTAAGCCAAAGTATGGAAAACAGGGGTGAAGAAACAGCAAAGAAACTACGAGATGCAGCTACGTTAGCAAAGTATGGAGGAAAAAAGCGTGCTGAAGGAAAACGGCAGACAAAACTACGAGACACAAAGCTACGTAGGCAAAAGTATGGAAACATCGTAGGTGAAGTAACGGCAGAAAACTAAACTAGACGCAGAGCTTACTTGGTTAAGCCAAAGTGATGGAGAAACAGGCGTGCTGAGAAATGCAGAAGAAATTAGCTACAGCAGACCTACTGTAGGTAAAGGATGGAAGAACAGCGTGGTGAAGAAACTCAGAAGAACGACTAGACGCAGAGCATGTAAGCAAAAGTAGAGAAACAGCGGTGAAGAAACTGCAGAATAAACGTACAGACCACAGAAGCACGTGAAGCAAAGTATGGAGAAACAGACGTGAGTGAAGAAAACTACAGAAGAACTACTCAGAGCAGAGCTACTGTAAGCAAAGTAATAGGAGAAACAGCGTGTGAAGATGTATGAAAAAATACTAGACGCAGCTACCGTAAGGGCAAAGTATGGAGAAAGAGGTCGAAGAAACTGCAGAAGAAACTACGACAGCAGAGCTACGGTTAGGCGCAAAGTATGGAGAAAAGAAGCGTGTGAAGTACTGCAGAAGAACTATAGAATGGCAGTAGCTAAAACGTTAAGCAAAGATGGAGAAGAGACGTGGGAAGTAACTGCAGAAGAAACTACAAGACCGCAGAGCTACTGTTAGCAAAGTATGAGAGAAACAGCGCGGCTGAAGAAACGCAGAAGAAACTAATAGACGCAGACCACTGAGGACAAGATGGAGAAACACGTGTGAGAAACTGCAAAGAAACACTCGACGCAGGCAGCGTGGAGGCAAGTATGGAAAACACGGCTGAAGAAAACGCAAAAGAACATACAAGCCGCAGAGGCTACTGGTTAAGGTCAAAGTATGCGAGAAACAGCGTGGTGAAGAACTGCAGATAAACTACTAAGACGCAGAGCTTACTGTTAAGCAAAGTATGGAGAAACAGCGTGTAAGAAACACAGAAGAAACCACTAGAAACGCAGAGCTAACTGTTAAGCAAAGTATGGACAAAGACGTGGTGAAGAAAACTGCCACGAAGAAACACTAGAGCAGAGCTAACTGATAAGCCAAAGTATGAGAAAGACATGGTGAAGAAATGCGTAAGAAACTACTCGCCCACCAGAATAACGATTGTTCGCCAAAGTTAGGAAGAAACAGCGTGGTGAAGAATTTGCAGAAGAAACACTAGACGCAGCTACTGATAAGCAAAGTTATGGAAACAGCGTGCTCGAGAAACTGCAGAAGAACCTACTAGACCAGGCTATACGTTAAGAACAAAGTATGGAGAAAAGCGGGTGAAGGAACGGCAGTAAGAAACTATGCTAGACGCAGAGCACTCGTTAAGCAAAAGTATGGAAAACACCAGGTGATGAATAATAGCAGAAGAAACCACTAGACCAGAGCTACGGTGTCACCAAAGTATTGAGAAACACGTGGTGAAGAAACTGCAGAAAACTACTAGACACGAGAGCTACTGTTAAGCAAAGTATGGGAGAAACAGCGAGGTGAAGAAGTGCAGAAGAACTAGTAGAACGCAGAGCACGTCTAGGCAAAGTATGGAGAAACAAGGCGTGGTGAAGATTTCAGAAGAATACTAGACGGCAGTGAGCTGACTGTTAAGCAAAGTATGGAGAAACAGCGGGTGAAGAAATGCAGAAGAACTATAGACGCAGAGCTAATGTAGCAAAGTATGGAGAAACGGTGGTGAAGAAACGCAGAAGATAACTAGTAGACGCAGAGCTACGTGGCAAAGTAATGGAGAAACAGCGTGGTGAAGAAATTGGCAGAAGAAACTACGAGACGCAGACTACTGTTAGGCAATAGTATGGAGAAACACCGCGTCGAAGAAACTGCAGAAGAACACCAGACGCAGAGCTACTGTTAAGCAAAGTTAGGAGAAACACGTGGTGAAGAAACTGCACAAGACTACGACGCAGAGCTACGCTTAGGCAAAGTATGGAGAAACAGCGTGTGAAGAAACTGCAGAAGAAACTACTGAGTCGCAGAGCTACTGTTAGGCAAAGTATGAAGAAACAGCGTGGTGAAGAAACTCGCAGAGAAACTATAGAACGCAGCTACTGTTAGCAAAGTATGGAGAAACACAGCGGCTGAAGAACTGCAGAGAAACTACGAGACAGAGCTACTGTTAGACAAAGTATGGAGAAACAGATGGTGAAGAAACTGCAGTAGAACACTAGAAGCAGAGCTACTGTTAAGCAAAGTGAGAAAACAGCGTGCGAAGAAATGCAGAGAAACTACTATACGTGAGACTACTGTAGAAAAGTATTGGAGAACAGCGGTGCGAAGAACTGCAGAAGAAAACAGACGCAAGTACGTGTTAAGCAACGTATGGAGAAACAGCGTGCGAAGAAACTGCAGAGAAACTTACTAGACGCAGAGCTACTGTTACAGCAAAGTAGAGAGAAACAGCATGGTGAAAAACTGCAGAAGAAAGACCGCGACGAGAGCTCCTGTTAAGCAAAGTGTGGAAAACACCTGGATGAAGAAACTGCAGAAAAACTACTAGATCGCAGAGCATACGGTAGGCAAAATATGGAGAAACAACGGAGAAGAAACTGCAGAGAAATTACTAGACGCAACTACGTTAAGCAAAAGTATGGAGAAACACCGTGATGAAGAAACTGCAGAAAAACTACTAGACGCAGAGATACGTTAGCAAAGTAGGAGAAACACCTGTGATGAAGAAACTGCAAGAAGAAATATATAGCAGCGCAAAATACCGTTAAGCAAAGTATGGAGAAACAGCGTGAAAGAAACTGCAGAAGAAACTACTAGAACGCAGACTACTGTTAGAGCAGTATGGAGAACCCGTGGTGAAGAAACTGCAGAAGAAACTAATAGACCGCAGAGCTACGGTTAAGCAAAGTAGGAGAAACAGGGGTGAAGAACTGCAGAAGAAACTAACTAGACGCAGAGCTACGTTAAGCAAAGTAATGGAGAAACACGTGTGAAGAACTGCAGAAGAACACTAGACGCAGAGCATACGTAAGCAAAGTATGGAGAAACAGCGTGGTGAAGAACTGCAGAAGAAACTAATAGACGCAGAGCATGGTTAAGCAAAGTATGAGAGAAAACAGCGTGTGAAGAAACGTGCAGAAGAAACTACTAGACGCAGAGCACTGCTTAGGCAAAGTATGGAGAGAACACCTGTGAAGAAACTGCAGAAGAACACAAGACGCAGAGCTACTTTAGCAAGATGGAGAAACACCGGTGATAAGAAACTGCAGAAGAAACTAATAGACGCAGAGCATACTGTTAAGCAAAGATGGAGAAACACGTGGTGAAGAAACTGCAGAGAAACTAGAGCGCAGATACTGTAAGCAAGTATGAGACTAACAGACGGGGTGAAGAAATGGCAGAAAGAAACTACTAGACCAGAGCACGGTAGGCAAGAATGAAAACAACCGGTGAAGAAACATGAGAAGACAAGAAAAGAAAACTCTTTGATAAAGAGTAACAAGAGAAATTGGAGAGCCAAAGAAAGAACACATACCAACGTGGAAGAGTCACTGCAAATTTTTATGCTAAAATAAAGAAGGCCAATATGCTTGTTGCTCTTCGTCACAGGCTACTATTTCGGCAATCTGTATTCAGATGAACGAGAATAAGTATAGCCAGCACCTGTAGTTTGATAAAGAACATACTTCAATATGCGAAAGACCTTCAGAACATGACAAAACATGGATATGTAACACATGTCATTCTGCATTGAAAAGAGGACAGATACCTACACAGTCACATGCTAATGGAATGGCTCTCGACCCAATACCTCCAGAACTGTATGATCTAGGACCCTTAGAACAGCGCCTGATCAGCCAAGAATCGCATTCATGAAGCTTGTGGGGTTACCCAAGGGAGGCAAAAAGCTATCCATGGTAGCGCGTGAATGTGCCATCCAAGTCAATCCATCTGTTCATTACTTCCAAGACTACCAGCGATGCGAAGTTGTACCACTGAAGCTTAAGCGAAAACTGATATAAAGGACACTACATGTATGAATACATACGGCCCAAAAAAGACATGGCACTGCGTGGCTTAAACAGCACAACCCTCTATAAGGACATAACATCTGTGAAGATTGGGAGAATCAGTGGAAAAAATTGACTCAGAACTGTGGGAAGCAATGATACAACAGAGGAGGATGCAATTGGTACTGATGTTACTGAAAATGAAAAAAGAATGTAAACACCAATCTCATGCATCACAGGTACCACCAGCAACACAACCAGTAAAACGACAATAGCAATAAAAACCAAGTCGACTAGTGTAAAACCACTAGTAATACCATCAGCAAGACCAAACACCAGTCTATCAGTAAAGCGGCCACGAACGCAACTAACAAGAAAGTGATAAACAGAATGCTGTCTACTGTGCCATCTCCTTTGATGCTGCAAATGTAATGACGTTTGCAATGCTTGCCAGAAATCACAACTTCACCATCAGAGATGTTCCTGGCGATGGGAATTGTTTTTTCATGCTTTCCATCTCACTGCCAACAGCGGGAATACAACAGCTTAGTGGGCCAGATATACGGACACGGCTTGTACACTCCTCAATAACACTGAATTGCTCAAAGAATATGCACAATTTACCAGCTCCACGACAAGAGCCGCTGCGAGCTGCTCAGAGCAACTGGAAAGGAGTGTCCCTTGATACAAGAAAACTCCAGGTGACCAACAGTTGGAAACCGAAGAGATACATAGCCCCGGTTGAAGACTGAATGGCAGACAACTCGCTGTACAAGGAGTAGCAGACATGCTCAATATCAACATCAAGGTGTGAACACAATCACCCCTGATGGGTTCACGATATACACCGCAGG
>CM068952.1:202337531-202352042 GCA_035128595.1 Eptatretus atami
TACATAATAAGTAGACTGTTGTAGTTATTTTTGTCGTGCTTTTGTTGCTTGTATAATTTGCCTACGTGTTTTGCCTTGTTTAAATTGCATACGTGCTTTATTATAATAAATGTCCTTGTGTGATGTACAACCTGTTCGTTGCGTCCATTCCCTCATTAACTGCCCCATCTTGCACTCGGAATATAGTTGGTTTTAAATAACCGATAAATGAATCGGGTCCGGCAGGAGTCTGGCGATAATACCCGCTCGTTTATGCCAAAAGGAACGGACCGCTTAAGCGTCGTTTGTCCAAGCAGGCCTTCGCCGAGTTACGGTCACTCTGTAGTACCTCGCGCCGGGTACTTAGGTAATCGAATTCGCGCGATGACCCTATGTTCGCGGTTAGATATGCTGGGCGTTGTGGGATTAAAACCCACCCGTGACTGGTTCGCGGGTGTTCCAGAAAGTCACGACTGATTGTCCGTTCGGTGGCGAAGCGACCGCATCCGAGTTAACGGCTCGTCTCGAACGGCGCGGGGCGGAATTCGCAACAATATATATATATATATATAATATATATATATATATATATATATATATATATTATATATATATACACCACACATAGTGTTTGGCCCTATCTCTCAGTTTTATAAATTCCAGCTCTGTTGTGATCTTATGAAGTCTGACTAAAATAATTGGTGGTTGAATATTGACCGATATTTGAGAAAATCTTTTCAAATTTGCAAGTCATCGAGATGAAAATTTGGAGGATTTCACAAATGACCCTCTATGATGACCCTTTTGGCTATGTTGATCTCAAAAATAGTTGTGGTTGAATCAGTGACCTGATCTTAAAATCCTCTTCAATTTAAGTCAATCCAAGAAAATTGAGGATTTTTAAGAAAACATGCACCCATGTATGTTGATTTCTGGCCTATGTTGCACCTTTGGTCTCTGTTGAACTTTGTGACTAATTGGACCTCCAAAAATGTATCGTTGAATTGATGGTGACCTGATATTACAAATGCTCTTCAATTTCAAGTTAATTGGATTAAAATTGCGATTTTAGAAATTTGGCCTGTGTTGACCTTTTTGGTCTATGTTGACCTTTGGCCTATGGTACCTCCAAAAGTTAATATGTGGTTGAATAAATCACCTTTAATGCAAATGCTCTTCAAAGTCAACGTCAATCGATGGAAAATTTGAGGATTTCAGAAAGTGCTCAGATTGGCCTTTGCTAGTGATCTCAAAAATAATTGTTAGCATGAAATTCAAACCTGATATGCAAGCTCTTCAAATTTCAAGTTAATTGGAGTAATAATTGAGGATTTCAGGAATTTGGCCTATGTTGACCTTTTTGTCTATGTTGACCTTTTTGGCTTAATTGGTACCTCAAAGATAATAGGTGTTGAATTCAGTGACCTGTTATGTAAATCCTTTTTTAAATATCAAGTCAAGTTCAGATGAAATTTGAGGATTTTAGGAGATTTGCCCCAAATTTGCCCAAATTGGCCTTTTGGCCTATGTTGTCTCAATAATTATAGGTGTTGAATTCACGACGACTATGTCAAATGGTCTTCAAATTTCAAGTAATTGGATTGAAAATTAGCAATTTAAGAAATCATTTAAAATTGGCGATTGTTTGGGTTAACTTATGCCTATGTTGGACTATTCTTCAATGTTTACCTCAAAAGTAATAGGTGGTCTGAATTTGCCTTACGTATGCAAGATCTGTTCAAATTTCAGTGCAATCAGATGAGAATTTGACCATTTTAGAAAAATTAAGCTCAAATTGCTATTGTCCCTATCTCGACCTTTATGGTCGACCGAAATGTTACGAAACTTCAATGAGGGACCGTTCGGCAGGTCGGTGAGCTCCAAAATCTCCAAAAAATCAGAACGATGAAACAAAAACGCGAGGTGCATCAACTCTTTCTCTATCGAGTGGCAGGCCTGTGGCTGCTGGTTGCATCATTGGTTGGGACGCGGCTATGCCGCTGAGCCAGGTGTCCCCCTTACCAGTAACTGGGTACTCATTTTGCCGACCTCGGAAGGATGACAGGCTGAGTGAACCCCTGGTGTATTAATTCAGCTGGAACGGGCTGAACTCAGACCCTAGGATCCCAAGCCACCAACCTAACCACTAGCCAACACCAGGCTTAGGTGTATCAACATACTTGTCAAAAAATATTTTTTTTTGCCAAGTAACAAACAAACAGACCCCAAATGCAATATGCTCTCCTCGGCTGAGGGTAATTGATAACAATACATAATCAGTAAAATAAACATTGGCCTCAAAAACACTCATTTATGATATGAAGCAGAGAAGAAACCTCCTGCGTTGATGCGGGATTGCATACAAATTCTAGATTCAACGTATACAATTACAAAATGAACAGTAAAATTTTTACACTTTTAAATCATATGATTTGACAAATCGTTGAAACAAACGTATGTATCTATGATTCATACATATGTTACCCTGACTTTTAACCTGTCTTTCCCCTGGTACACACCGTTCACAATTTGGCTGTGTTCAAATTCTGTAGCTTCATTATGTATAAGCAGCTGGAATGCTCAATGAGTCAGAGAGCACATTTGCTTCTCGGCATCTAGTCATTTGTTCAATTGTGTAGAAATTAAGTCCAACTCAGCTGCCAATGCACCATAAACAAGAGTTAATGTGTAGATAATTGATACCTTGAAACTTTTTGCTTTCTGTTTGCAAGGTAAGCGTTTTCGACGAGTAAAATTTAGTTGTTGTTGCTCAACATGCACCTTCCTCAGGGCATTGTATGCAACGACAGTCATGACCATTTCGGTAAGCAAAGAATTGTAATAAGCCTGGATCAGATTTCTACCCCATCCAGAGTGCTGCTGAAGCAGCCATCAACCACGGGTAATAATTTAGATTTTCTTTCGTGGTATCGGCACTATGATGCTGCCTCCTGCTTTTTACAAGGTACCGCAGGTTCTTTAATGGCTACAAAGTGAAAATGCTACAAGCAGTGGCAGATGGAACAGCAATGTTACGTTTTGTACCCACGATGTGATACAAAATCCATAGTCACCATAGGTCACCATAGTTTGAGGGTCACCATTAGGCCAAAAAGGTCAACATGCGACCAAAGGTCAAACACACCAAATTTTCTAAAATCGCAATTTAATTCCAATGAACTTTGAATTGAAGAGCATTTTGTATATCATTTGTAGTATCAGTGATGGGATCCACTGATGTATCTGAAATTATTAATTTTATTTCCATGGATCATATATTAAAACCTTGCCAGTTGTTTTGCCATGCTTGCCCAATTACATCGTGTGCAACTTCCATCAGAAGGACGTTTAAGTTTGACGAGTACCCTCAACCCCATGGCAGACCTCGTGACAATATGGAATTGCAAGCTCCAACATATATATGCAATGAAACAAATATGGTTGAGGAAGCTGGTGAGTATGTCAGTATTTACAGTATGTTTACACAGAGCCATCAATGATTAACAACATATTATAAAACTCCTTTCATAAAATACCTATCCCATGCAGTCTTAGAGGAAAAGTGATTATGGTATTTTATGTGGAACTTGGACATGGGATTGTTATTGGAAACATTTATGAAGTAGAGAAAAGAGAAAAATCTTGAAGTTCCCCTGCATCTGAGAGTGCGAGTGCGCAAATTTGATTGTTCGAGAGCGCATACAATTTTGGCCAAAGTACTTGCCTTAAACTGAAGGACAGTTCGCTTTGCTTTCGTTAACTTTGATAGTTAGGTGCGCATGGTAAACATATTGAAAAACAATGGGTCAAACCAACAGTCCAGAGCTGTACGATTGCTTCACTGAGATGTGTTTTTCATCACCATTGAGGTTATCATGCATTCGCACTAATAACAAACCTTGGTCTTGTTAACTCTTTCTCATAGAAACTGACGATTTTTGAACGATCTTTGAGAAAAAGATGCAACAAACAGACATATATTTGGACAAAGTTATCTCTGTCGTTGCATCCGGGGCTAGGCGTACGCCAGTTATGCCCAAATCTCACTGTTACTCCTACCTCAGGTCACCCGCCAAATTTAATGGTCAAGACGGATGTTTAAAATTTTGCCCAAGTATTCTAAACTGCAGGGTTTTTGAAGTGCAAACAACCCAATTGTTGTCTTACAGTGTTCAAAGACACGATATATACTGTCAGCACCCGCCGATGTGTGGAATTCGCTATTCCGCAGACCCCCGCATATTCGTGCGTTTATAAAACGTTGACCTGTCTTCGACATTCGGGCCCTGTGCTTCGCATATTCACATTTTTTGTGGGCGTATTCACGGTTTCTTCACGGAATTTTTTGATTTTTCCTCATGAATCATAACGCCCAAGAACCTATCCCCCTTTCCATTGAATCAATGCCCACTTATTCACGGATTTGCCTATTCGCGGATTTGCCTATTCGCTGCATTTTCCAGGAACGTATCCCCACGAATAGCAGGGTCCAACAGTAATCAAATGAATAAAATAAAAGTTATTAAAGACTGTAGTGATTGCATTCCCTCTTTTACACCACCTTACTTAACACATTTACGTTAGTTATTCATGCCTGTTGTTTGTGTCCTTCATGATGTCCTAAACAGTAAGCTTCCTGTTTGGAATAATTTTCAATTTGGTTTGACAGACAGCGACAGAAAAAAACAAATTTATCTGTACTCTTCTCGGCATGCTGTTGCGGAACAAGATTCCGTTCAATTTGCAAATTCAGAGCCAAAGTACTGATAACTGCAGGTCACAGTTCCGTTTCAATTCATAATATTAAAATTTGATTGATAATTCAATCCTCAAATCATAGACTGACAGACTGACAGACAGACAGAAGTGAAACCAATTGCCTTAACCTCCGTTTTAGCGCTATGCGTGCAGCGAGTAATAACAATTTCAAAATTTCAACTGAAAAAGGTCAGTGTCAAAAAATAGTTTGTGTTGCTATCATTCTGAGCTTAGCCAATAAATGATGATGAACCATGAAACAAACTGAAACAGCAGATCATAGTACTTGTAATTTAGCAAGACCACTGAGAATAGGACGATCCTTGTTCAATATTAAAAGCGCAAACTGTATATTGCCAATTACACATTTATAGTGTTCATGACCCAGCTTGAGAAAGAACATTCCTCTGAAGGGATTGCCTATAATTTATGTGCATGAATTATTTTTTTGAGGAGCAGATAAAATTTGTGTAGATGCAGGAGGCATGCACTGCGGTTGCAGATAGCCATCGCGCCACACCATTGACTTGCTTGGTTCATGTTGGAGCATAAAATTACAAAACATGTCTCAACATTGGTCCAATGTCATTTCATCTTGACTTGGCTAGAATGTAGACCGACCAACCGCAAACAACAGGTATAACGATGGAAATATCTCCGTGAATTTTATACTTTTGTGCACTGCCTCTGTTTAACAAGCTCAATTGTTACGGGCGCCTGTGTGCTTGCTCTCTATCTTCTCTCTCTCTCTCTCTCTCTCTCTCTCTCGTCTCTCTCTCTCTCTCTCTCTCTCTCTCTCTCTCTCTCTCTCGTCCCTCTCTCCCTCCTCCTCTCTCCCTCTTCCTTCCCTCTCCCCCTCGTGCCCCTCTCTCCCCTCTCCCCCTCTTCCCTCCTCCCCCTCTCCTTCTCCCCCCCATTGCCTCACCAGTGATGTTGTGCACGCAAGCAGCAGATTGCTTTCTAATGGATTTCTTATAATTTCAATGACGTTTCTCTCTTTTGAGTGTTTATTTTTCATGTGAGAGGCTGATCCCCCCCTATGACCACAAAAGATAGGGAAAAGGCTTTTAAATGCATTTGAATTTGATGTTTGATTTCCCTCATTCTTCCGCTATATCCTTTTTCCCACTTATTTTCTCCTTTTCTCCGTTTTCTCCTCACCCCTTCCTTCTCTTCTGCTTCCTCCTTCTTTGTCTTCCACCCTGCCACTCTTGCCATTCTCTTTTCTCTCTGGGTTTGGAGTTTCCTTTTTTAGTCAACACACTCATGTGCTTGTTTCTTGTGTTCTTACTGGTACCTGAGGTCTTGAATTACCTCTTGTACGAACAATGATTGTGGTGGTGTCTTGTTTCTTCACTGGTTTGGTCTTGAGCCTATTGTTGAAAAGGCCTTGGTCCTAAACGAAACAGATTAAGCAGGCTCTTTTAAGGTTGAAAGATTTGGTTTTTCTTTTATTTACTTATTTTGATGTATTATAAACTCATACTCATGCTTAGCCTCATAATGTTTATGTTTGAGTTGTGATTATCTTTTTCTTTAGTTTTGGTTTGTGTTGTACACATGTGTGTAGATATGACCTATCTCCTATGTTACTCAATTATTTATTTTCTCTTTCTTAATATAAAATTTATTTTCTTCTCAATTTTTTTTAAATTGTTTACTTTCATTACTGTCGTGCGCCAAGACCATGCTTTTTTATTTTGTAGCCTGGAGTAGTTTTATTAACTTGCCAAATGTAATTGATTGCAAAGGTTCAAAGACCCAGTCACTAAATGGGAATGCTGTATAGTGCAAGCTTCTCCCTGCACACATGAACTTTATCTACCACAAGGCCTTTATCCCATCTGCTTGATAAAGTACTGCTCCCCCCCCCACCCCCACGGGCTGCCACCTCTTGCCTCAACAACTTGCTAAGCTTGCACCTTAGAAAGTGAGGGCTTCAAAAATCGTTTGCATCACTACAATGAAGCTGAGTGTGTGGCTTATCACTTTGCATCACATCACAGACAGCTGGGTAGGTCTATCTGTCTTCTCCCACCTCCTTTCTTGTTTTGCACCTCGTGCCGTTTTCCTTCTCAACCCTCCCCCCACCCCCCCCTTTCCCTAGCTTTGCTTTTGGGGCACGGTGATCTGCTGCAAACCCTGTTCTGGTGGAACTCCCAAAAATCCAGATGATCTCGCATTCTCGTCATCCAGCTCGTTCCAATTGAAGCTCATTATTAAAAATAGCGACCACATGCCTGAGCACGTGAATAGGAACAGGGCAGCCACTCCCCGCAGTCCCCCTGAGACCATGATTTTTTTAAATTGGTTCAGTGAACAAAACGTTCGCCGTCCATCATGGCGATGAAGGTTTGCATGCCCTGTGGTCAAGTTTCATCAAAATGGTCGTGTGTTGTTTTGGAACGAGAGCAACTCCCTATTTTGGGGGGAGTTTTTAACCACCCCCCCCCCTCCCCACTCCATAGACCCCCGTTTCATGAGTCATTATGTTTGATGCGGTCGATACAAAAACACTTGTGTAAGCATCAGATTCGAAGCTGGTGGCAAAGTGTTCATCAAAATAGTTTGTTTGTTCAAGCGATAATGGACTGAAGTGTGTACCGACTGACTGACGGACTGACTCATTCACTCACCTATGGACATTGCTCGCATCACCCATAAGCTCACCTTGACTAAAGTCCAAGTGAGCTAAAAATTATTAATAACCATTCTAAAATGATATGATGTACAGTAAATCCTATGTGGACTATTGCACAGTCGGCCTTTGAAATCGTTTTCTGTAGTATCATCATTCTCGCAGCAGAGATCTCTTCCATCCATCCCTCAGAAATTTGGCATTCCACAAGGTGAAATTGTTTGTTTCCTGTTTTATACAACTGATGATTTTGCCTCTTGGATAATTATTGATGATCTATTATTATGAAAAATTATTTGGATTTTAAGGATAGCTCAAAGATATCATAATCACCCGTTGAGCTCTCTCGTCTCATTTAGATGGCTGGCCCAACGAAATATCTGTCATCCTGGTAACTTCACAGGTGGCTATTCACATCTTTTAGTATTGTCTATGGTAGATGGTTATGGTCCCTTCAAATGAGATGGCCATTATGTGCTGGGTACCTGGCCAAATTCTTGTCGAATTCCACACCTCAGTGATAATTAACAGCAGACCAAATGCACCATCAAATCCCAGTAAAATATGGTATTCACTAGAATATAATATATAGAAACCATGTTGCGTGATGCTCAGGGCAGTGAAGTGTGTATTTTTGTTACCTGTACAAAACTCGTCTAAGGATTAAAATCCAGGGAGCTGACTTTACTACACTTATTATTTGTGTTGCTAGCCTGATTGAAATTACCTGAGCAAATCCTCCAGTCCTTTTTTGTAATGTTTCCTGGTAAAGTTTCCCTCTTCAAAACAATAATGTCTTATCAGCAGCTATGACCTGTCTTCAGTGGTCGACATTCTCAATCTGGGATTTAAAAGCAAGCACTCTCTGTGCACACGAATACCAAATCATTTGTGTATAGTGTCAAGCGTACAGCTATCTGCAATGGGATATTATCACTCTGACCCACTTCACATTTGTTGATTGCTGTTGAGCTCTAAAACCTTTTGAACATCAATGTCTTGACAGCAGGGCCAGGGCACGAAGGCAGAAATCCCTGTCTCCCACATCAGAAAAAGGTCAATGGCTTCACTGTTTTTATTGATTTGCAATCTCATTCTGGTCCACACAACTGTTCTGTTCCTCCCACTTGACTGTCCAAGCCTATTTTTTACACCACTTTTTATGTGGGCAATCAGAAACAAGTTCACACATTCATTTGCTTACAACCTTAGCAGAAGGTCAAACTATTGCAAACGTGCACATTCTAATGGTGATTAGTGAGTGTAGTATATTATGATGCATGTTCATTTGTTTAATACATTGATCTAAGGTTCATGTCATCACATTTGCAAGACAAAGATATTTAGGAGACATAGTGTACTTGTTCCACATAAATTGCAAGGTACATTAGACCATCAACAAACAGCTATTGATGCATGGCGATTTGAACCTGCTCGGGTTCCCCACATGTCAGGTGCTCAGATGCGGGAATGATATCAGCCAAGTTTTACATGATTTAGTTGTACCATAGCTACTTGACAGATATGGGGGTGGGACATGTCTGACACATCTCTGCCTTACGAAATTTTGCTCCCAGTGACATTCATTAAGTTCCTTTTCACATCTGGGTGTTGGCAAATCCCCCCCCCCCCCCCCCCCCCCCCCCCCCCCCCCCCCCTCCCCCCCCCCCCGCAAGCATTTCATTGCACTGCATCACTCAACATATGGACTGTTTTTTCATTCTGTTCTTCCTGGGAACGCCGACATCTCTAAAGGCAGTGTTTTACACAAAATCTTCTTTTTGGTGAAGATACAAATGATCCTTCTTTCTACACCTGAACCTTACTCATATACACTTAAGATGTTTCCACTGTATGTCAATGTTCTTCACTTCTGAATACAGGACAGGGCTTACTACTGCTCTTCTTTCAGCTTATCTTCAAGATGAAGAGAGCTCTTGTCTTATCTTGCAAAGAGAGATGATGAGAAGAAGAGAAGCTTATCTTGCAAAAGTGGCCTACAAAGCCAGTCGCCGACTGGGAATCCTCCGTCGTGCAAAGCCTTCCTCGGCCCACCTGAGCTCCTGACCACTTACAAAGCTTTGTCCGCAGCCTGATGGAGTACTGCTCTCCCTCTTGGCTGGTGCTCCTGCCTCCCACCTTTCTCGGCTTCACGCCGTAGAAACCAAGGATTTCGATCATTGGCATCTCCCGCAATGAAGCGGAGTCTTTGGGCTCTCACTCTCTCACCCAGGTTGGTCGGTCTTTCTGTCTTTTACCTCTCTCTCTCAGCCTCGCCCCCACGCTCTTCTGCGATTTGTCCCCACATATCTCCCAGGGCCTCAAGGTCCCCAACAACCCCCTTCTGGTAAAACTACCAAAATCACGAATCACTGCTCACCTTCACTCTTCATTCCTCTTTTTTTCCGCCTTTGAATAAACTCCCTCATCTTTCATCCCATTCTCCCTCCAGGCCTTCAAAAACAGCTGTTCACCACCACCTACTTATCTCCCCATCCAAATCTCGATCTTTTCTACCCCCGTAATCCACCCAAACCCACCTCCTTCAAATTCCCTGCTTTCCTTCCTGAAAGTCCCTGTAATGTCCATCTTCTTTCCCCTTGTTCCCCTCCCATCCCTCTCCCTTCCACTAGATCTCCTAATGTCCCTGCCCCACTTTTTGTCCTTCCCTCTCCCCCCCTCCTGTCTCATGCCCCCCTTGTGTGCTTGTGTGTTAGCTCGTCATAGAGCCTCGGAAGGTATTACAACAAACAAACAACAAAAAAAGCTCTTTTCCCCACATTCGAGTATGGTGTCAACCTGCAGTCACATTATCTTCAATTTTACTACTCAATGCGGCATTGGAAATTATTCATTTTGATGTTAGCAATGGAATTTTACAAGTTAAAAGTTGATAAGAGCATTCTTACTGGTCTGGGAAATGAGTTAGGGAGTTGTGTGTTCAAGCATTCGTCCTTTATCAGAGTAAAAATGGCACTTTGGCAATTTAAGCGAATGAAGTGTGAGTGAGAGGTCTTTGAGGCCAGAAGGCCTGATCATTAGAAAATAAAGCTGTCTAGGCAGTCCATTCCAGAGGACTTTCAGGTTTCATATGTGTTGACTGGGCATACTTACCAGGTGAAAGCTTTTGTCTGACCTTCTCTCAACATTCGTCATGATGCAAGTGCTTATTCATACACAAGTGCAATTTAATATGCTTCCATTGTTGGGCTCAAGCTGCTCACATTCACCTTACACTGTTTGTGATAGTGTCTGGTTTTCATTGCCATTGCTTAACACAGAAATCAGTTGCACAAGAGTTAGGCCATTTTTTGCCAAATTATCTCATTTGATTTTTGCTCTGTATGCCCTTTTGCACACTTGCCAAAGTATGTGAATCCTGCCAGTGCAATGCCTACAAATTTGTTTCTGTCCTTTTATCCCCTCTTTCAAATTATGTTGTGTTTCTGTCGTTTTTATCTTCCCTTAATCACTAAGTGGCAGAACCCTTTTATCTTCTTTTCGCCCACGCAGGATTCAATTATGGTTTTGGCACAGGTTCCACTCCTGTGTAAGCTTTAATAACAGGTCATTAAGTGTCTTTATAGGAAGACAAAAGTCGTGATTTCAGGCTTCTTGAACTTGCTCTGGGTTTTTATGTGACCCCAAAATTTGAGTGCAGGATTTGATTCTTCCTTGGTAGCTTAGATGTCAAACTCTCTATGAATTGCAGTAAATCCAACAGATTTGTTGGCATGTTATGAAAGTGTCCTATGGGTGGGTGTAAGAAGGATATTTTTTTTTCACGGATGTTGTTACGTGCTTTAATGCATCAATCAGTTAGAGGTTTTACACATCTAATGCGGTTATCATTATATTTAAACAATTGCCTTCAATTAGTCGTGCATGCAGAATAGCAGATAATTAATATAAACGAATGCTGTTCGGGTTTATCTTTTTTTAAAGATGAACAAATGACAATTTCTCTGTTGTACATGTTCACAAAATAGAAATAGGCACAGAATATCTCATTAAAATTTCCTGACAACCAAGCAAAAACAGATAAGTACTAGTCAGCATAAGATGTAGATTATAGGATGAGCTACAGTGTGAATTTCTCTCTCACTTCATGTGGACCCCCACGAGCAAAAAAAAAACCCCATAAAAAACAGTACTGTATATTTGACCAGGGTTTCAGCCTAGTGGATTAAAGCATTGTTTCTTAGAGTAATCCTGAATAAAAAATTATTACGAACAAATGTTAACCCCAAGGGCAAACCCCCCGTTGTTATGTGCCCATGATGTGAAAAGGTGTCAAAGCAGTTGAGTATTTATGATGCGAATGGAACCACTGTACATTAAAGCTGCATCAAAATATCATGAAAAGGCACTCCCTTATTATAAGAGCCATGTATAAAGCGGTAGTTGAAAGCACCAAGAGTATAGTACATTACAGTTCTTTCTGTTGGAAACTTCAAAAAAATTACATTCCAATGGATATTTTAATGGCGTCTTATAGGTAGTAAACCCAATGGGTTCACATGGATGTAGTAGAAAATTTTCCAAGTGCGTGTGCAAATGCTCTTATTTGTTTTGGATTGACTATGTAAAGAAAGAAATGCTAGGCGAGAACATGCTAATACGGATCTTTTCAATATATACATTTATCTGAATGGCAAATTTCCTTATTAATAATTATCTTCCCTAGCATAGTACCCTCCCTATAGGTGATCTTCTTCAGCATTTGCAACATGTTCTTCTGACCACATACCTTTATTTAGTGGTGTATAGGGCAACTGACAGCTGTCTATATACACGTCCCAAATATAAAAATAAAAAATAACCTAGGGTGACATGTATGAGCGAAACATATCTAATGGCTTATAATTCAAAACACCTCACTGTTACCAGAAAAACGTGGCGACAGGAATTACTGCACTGTACTGTAATGCTAAACAGTGTGAGAGTTGTAATACCTCCTTCCCCACCCCACCTAGAGGCAGCATTAACACATTGCATAGACCAATTTGTATCCCTAACCCCCCCCCCCCCCCCCCCCTACTTTCCACCTCCAAGACCCACCAGCAAGATAAAAACACCCCTATACAACTCATTGAATTCATGATTATCCTTTGGCTAGCAATGTAAAGTCGTGTTGTCTGAGGTCATTATTTACTTTTAATAATATGTATTATACATCAGGGAAGAAGGGTAATTGGGTGCTGAATTTTAATTTATTGGCACAATAACCTGCTCATGGTCACATATTCTTTTCCGCACATCTCGCGGGGATTGTGAGTTGCGACAGGTGACTGTGAACATGTGGAGGAGATTTGAAGGTTTGAAGTGTGAGAGGATTGACACCTTATGGTTGGAGGGGAAGGTGAGGACTTGGGGTGGGAGGCAGAAGGTTGAGGACTTAGGGTTTGTGAGGTGGGTGAGTGGAGGAGAGTTGAGGGACTTGGTCCAAATTTTGAAATTGGTGAGATGGTGTTCTGTGGGTTCCCTGCTTAGTATTAATAATTAGCATAAGGCACAATTTGGAAGAAAAAAAAACGATGCCAGACATGGTACGGAAATGACAGTCAGCTTCCATTCTATCAGATAGCCACTAAAATGGAACACAAAGTAATGAAATACCTCCCTCATCTGGGATTACCTTTGTAAAGTATGGTCTCAAGTAGGGTTGGCAAGTAAGCATGTCTTTTGTCAGTTGGAGATGTTGAACCGATTTACCATACTAATTGCTGTTATCCAACAGGACGTCTGGTAAAGCATGTACATTGAGTAGTGGATGAGTGCATTCATGCGAGAAAACAGACAAAGCTGCTCAGTGATTGTCACATTAGTGCTAAGAAAGTTAGTTCATCGGTAGGAATGTTGTTACTAGTCCCACAGATCCAAGATAAGATGCACTGCACAAAAGTACTGCAGTCAAAGCTTGGTCAGAGTTTGATCAGACGCTAGAGACAGAATGGTGCTCGCTGAGCAGCTGTACAATTGCAGTTGTTCTTTGCAAGATCTGGAGCACAAATATGGCCACTAAGGAGATGTGGACAATGTGCCGAAACTATGGCCCATGCTCCTATGAAGCTTCCAAACCACTGAAGCATGGCTTGAAATCCCAGTCAGAAGAGAAACTTTGCGTGTATTAGACTGTATGATGGATACAGTGACAGAGATGTTATTTGCAGTATTCAGAGACATCAGTATGATGAGCTTGTCACTTAAGCAATATATTCTTTTAGCCAGCAGCCAAAGCGGCTTTAGTTTGCAAGACTAACGTCCAAACAGCCAACAGGGACTCTCTCCTGACCTTCTATTTTTCATAGTTGTCTTATCCTGTGACTTGCATCCTTATGTCCATTGATCTCATACGTTCTTGTCCCAATATTTAAACACATCTTCCATATCATTTTCCTCTTGTTGACTACATAGTTGAAGGCCACCCTACATATGCAGGGATTCACAGTTCACCAGACGTGGCACAAATGCTTGCAGAAGTTCTGATCTCGTAAATATTGAAGATAACATGGCGGACGGCAAGTGGCCAAAGTATCCTTTCGGGAATAAATGAAAGAATTATGGGATTTCTGTTGTGTCCTCTCGTGTGTGTGGATCAACATGGCATTGGACAAATCATAGTATCAAGATATCATCACAAAAGGATATATCCCTCAGGATAAAAAAACAAACTGTGCAAGCCGCAGTTTATTAAAATTTAACATTGGCAATGGATAAGAGTCTGATAATCTAGATGTAAAGTTTGGTTCCTCAATTTTGACAAATATGATCGTGTGTTTATACTCTGAATTACTCTATCGTTTGGTGCACCTTTGGCTAGCATTTAAAATAAAACTATTCAATGAACTCTTCAACTCATGCCTAAATAAGGTATATTTACATTGGTCGGCCAAGCAGATTTCTTAATATCATGACAAGCAAAAAAATGTTTTACCTCTGACGTGAGGGCTATAACCAACCATTCTTCAGTCACTTGCACTTAACAGCAGTTCCGACTTATTAAACGGGCCCACGGACACACGTACGCACACACACATACCCAGGAAATGGTGGCTGAGGCCTTTAATATCGAGCTCCAGCTCGGAGGACAGGGGAGCTGAAACTCAGAGCCTAACTCGAACCTCTCCACCTCG
>CM068952.1:202398067-202417135 GCA_035128595.1 Eptatretus atami
TCTCGTTAGTTTGTAGTACCCAGTTTAATAAAGGTTTTGAGTTGTGTCGAGCCATATTGTATGTGAGAGTAATTTCTTTTAGATACTCGTGATGTATCATTTCTCCCGACACAAGCGGAAGTGATTGTTTTTGGTATTGTTTATGAACAGTGTGTTCTCACCTCCCTTCATAAATAAATGTTTAATCAACAATCTGTAACATGTTTATGGAAATAGTATAACAATTCGAACGATGTTTCGTGTTGTAATGAGCTATGAAACAACAATCAAGGCTTTTCAGTTCAATAAAATTATATATTCTTCCTGACATCTTTGTTCTTGTTCTTTGTCCTTTCACACTTCTTTCCACTTTTTTCAAAGTTCTCTTTATTCATTCTAACTCTCGCTTTTTCTTCTTTTCCCCCTCTTTTCCTTTATTTCTTTATCTATTTCTCCAAGAAGAAGTGAATTCTTGCAGAAATTTTTCTCTGAGGTTCACTTGGCTGTGTCTGGATGGGTTTGAGGGTAGTGTTGAGTCACGGCTGAAACCCGAATCCTGTCCAGGTTCCACCTGATGACTCCATCTTTGTTCTTTACTTCTTCGGGTTGATTCTTGGTCTTCCGCTTCATTACATCTTCATTTTCAAGTTTAACCCCAAATTGAATTTTCCTTCACTTGGTACTTCTCAATGATGATGTGTTTAATTGTATTTATCTCTTCACTCAACTTCTCATGTTTTTCATTCCCTTCCACAGAGAGTGAGGTTGAAGAAAGAGATTGTAACTTCATGATGAACCGACAATGTGTTTGCCGTGAAGGTTTACTCAGGAAAGGAAACGAGTGTGTGATGGAAGGTAAGGAAACGATGGTCGTGTGTAGTTAGAGATTATTTAATATGTAGATTAAAGGCAGTAAGGATTGAAAGACAAACGAAATGAAAAATGTAAACATAAACATCAACACTGTGTTTACAACTGAGAAGTTCAGCGGAGAATATTAAGATGGTAATGCTCCCTCTGGTAGGTCAGGTCAGGCAGGTATCGGAGCATGCGCTGGAGCAGAGCATCACTGCCTCCACTTTCTGCTTGTACTCCAGGGGCCTCCGTCTGGCCATCCCCCAGGCAGATGCATGGACCATCCCCATCTCCTTGAGATGTTGATCAACCTCCCGCAAAGACGAGGCATGAGGTCTGTCCATTGGCCTCCTCCACTCTCGAAGCTCTCTCGCTGAGAGAATCTGATGATCAGGATCAGCATCAGGAAAACAAGCCAAATGTCTATACAGCCACAGCTGATGCTCATGGGCTATGCAGGTAACAAATCTCATTTGAGTCTCTCAGCAACCGCTCGTTGAACAAAAGTCTGACCAACAATTCTCCGAAGAGACCTGGCACCAAAGGAATTAAGTCTCCATCTTAGATCCCTGGTCAGAGTCCAAGTCTCACATCCATAGAGCAAGACTGGAAGCACCAAGGACCTGAAGACTGGGAATTTCATCCTCCTGCACAGGTATGGACAGCACCACAACCCATGATTCAGTGAATCCATGACTCCCCAAGCCCGATCCAGACATCTATTGACCTCAGGCCCACAGCCGGCAGAGACATGAAGAGCAAAAATGACTGCATCATCTGAGAAATCAAGGTCAGAGATATTGACATTCCCAAATGACGCACCGCAGCTTGATCTCTCCAACATCCACCCCAGAGTCCAGTCCATACAAGCGCTGAAAACTGTAAGGGCAGTACACACCCCTGGCGAACTCTCGTAACAACTGGAAATACATCGGAGATGGTATCACTCCAACTCACAACACTCTCAGTACGAGAGTATAGTTCAGATATCAGATTGATCAGTTTTGGTGGCATGCCATGAAGACCAAGAATCCTCAAGAGTGCATCCCAATTCACTGAATCCAATTCTTTGCAAAAATCAACATAGGATGAAATCAGCCCCTGCCGAAACTCTCATCTGTGTTCGGTGAGGACCTGAAGGGCAAGGCTACGGTCAATCCTTGACCTCTTTGGTGTAAAGCCTGACTGCTCTTGGCACTGATACTCAAGCAGATGGTGGCAAACCCTATAATGCATTATCTGAGCTAAAACTTTGCCCGGCACTGAGAGCTGCGTCACCCCTCGGAATTATTGCAGTCCTGGCGATCAGCATTCCCTTTCCAGAGAGG
Organism: Eptatretus atami; assembly: GCA_035128595.1. Taxonomy (NCBI): domain Eukaryota; kingdom Metazoa; phylum Chordata; class Myxini; order Myxiniformes; family Myxinidae; genus Eptatretus; species Eptatretus atami. The sequence continues at coordinate 202,400,230 of CM068952.1, forward strand.
GACAACAAGGCCCCTCTTCCAGTCAGTTGGGATGATGCCTGTATTGCAGGCAGAGCACAGAACTGCATGAAATGACGAGTACAGCATTTCCACCAGCATTGAGAAGTTCAGTACGATGCCACAGATCCCAGAAGCTTCACCCCATTTCAACCGGTTCACCGCAGCCTGTGTTTCCACAAACGAAGGTGGATCACAGTTGATTTGAGCCTCAGCAATAAGGATAGTAGGACCCCTGACATCCAATTCAACAGCTGGTGGGTCAAACTAGTACAGTCGCTCAAAGTAACCGGCCCAGCGGGCCTTCAATTTGGACTCCTCTGTCAAGAGCCTAACACCCTCCGCTGTCACTGCAGTACACAGAGGGATGAGCTTCGATGAACACAATGCGTGAATTCTCATGAAAGCATGACAATCACTTGACCACAGGTGATGGTTGACCCCACAGATGCCTCACACACATGCCTCCTTGTCCACCCTCAGCACAAGTACAGTTTTCCACCTCAACTCCCTGAAGAGCTCAGCTCTGCCATTAAGCTTGGCCCTGTGACTGTGGTCAATGGTTTCCAGTGTCCCTTGAGAGAAAACTTCCTCTTCGCCCTACGGTGAGTTCCAAGACATCCACTGGCAACATCAAGCATTGTGGTCTTGAAGGCACACCACAACTCTTCATGACGTTCCAAAGCACCCAGACCCCCCAAATCCCCACTCAGCCTGTTCTCAAACTCCTCAGCTACCCCCTCATCCTGCAGCTTGCCAACATCCAGCCTTGACTGGGATGGTACAATTCTCTCAGATTTAAGCTACAACTTCGGAGTTGCTACGACATGCCTGTGGTCAGTATTAAGTAACTGAGCACTCCAGTAGATACTGCAGTTCTGGATGATCCTCCAGCGACCATCAACGAGCACATGGTCAATCTCCTTTGCCACACCACCAGCGTTGGAATACCAAGTCCAGCGATAAGCCTGTGGGCGATGAAACTATGAACCAGCCACCCTAAGTCCATGATTTCATGCAAAGTCAAGGAACTTAATGCTATTCTCATTCACAGTTCCAGACCCATGGGGACCAACACACGTCTCATCACCATCCTTATCAGTTCCAGTCGATGCAGTGAAATCCCCCAAGACTGGAAGAGTATCTCCTTTGGGGCAGTGATTAACCACAGCCTCGAGCGTGGCATAGAATGCGTCCTTCATGGTGAGATCACTGCCTCAGTTGAAGCATATACAGACACGATGGAAACGACACTCAAGGAGTGACGAATCCTGCATCTCAAAAAAAGCTCGTTGACCGGTGTGACCTCAATTGTCATTGGAGTCAGCTTATTGGACACAGCTACAGCAACTCGTTGGGCATGGTAACCATCAAAGAGCGATCCGGCCAATAGTAGGTGTAACCACCCATCATGATCTCGATGCAATCCGGTCTCTGAACCTCAGAGAGTGCTGCAATAACAATGTCCAAACGCTTGAGGTCAGATGACAACAGACACAGGTTATCATCCTCTCTCAGGAAAAGGACATTCCAGGCACCCACCTGAAGGGACCGCCTCACATTAACACAAGGAGAGCGCCGTCTGGTGGACGATACCTCAGCACCACCCCGACACATACAACCGCAATCTGACCCGGGAAGGTTACCCGTGGTTTTCCTCCTGTCATCAAAGAGTGGGAGATCCAGGGGCTTTGGCCCATTCCCGTCATCACGTTTACAGATTGGGGTCAATAGTTATGCCACTTGTATTATGTCACATTTACAGATGAGAATTGCAAGTCCTTTCTCTCCCCTTGCCGGGTGGGGGGGAATAGTGAGGTATTACTTTTTCCGTGACCTAACAATCGTACAGACATAATATAAAGGAATATGATTTTTAAAAACAAAACAAAAGTAAAATACATCAATCATTTTTATCCAACTTTCCCGATTCCTGCTTTTAAATTAACCATCCATGATGTCACTGATTAAACTGCTGTTTGTCATCCTCCCTCCAAAAGGTGAAAGTGTTATTCCATCCCATATATGGATTTGGGTACCTCTGCTCATTGGATTCCTCCTGATCTCGTTCTTGATTTTCCTTTTTGGTAAGTCTTGTGATGTTATTGATTATGATGTCATTATCTTTGTGATTAGGGATGTTCTCAGTGTAAGAATAAATAATGATTTTGAGCAACATGTTGTGAACTCTCAAAGAAAGTTAACCATGAGGTTTAAAATGAAAATGAGAGAATAATACAGGAACTACAAAACCTCCATAATATCTACATTACTTTATAATTCCTGAATTATCTGAATTTATTGTCCTTCATCAAAATCAATAGCAGGGTAGAGGGGTAAATACAGGGAGACTTGGGAAAATATGGGACATTGGGAAGAATTAGAGCAAGGGGAGGATGCAGGGCGTGAAGAAGTTGGAGACAGCCACAAATTCTCAATCATGGAAATGGAAGGAAAAACTGGAAACCTGCAAGCAGCACTAAACCGAGCACTGCCACGGCCCACCACACTGAGACTACTGCACACACCCACCACACTGAGACTACTGCCCACACCCAGCACACTGAGACTACTGCCCACACCCACTACACTGAGACTACTGCCCACACCCACCACACTGAGACTACTGCCCACACCCACCACACTGAGACTACTGCCCACACCCACCACACTGAGACTACTGCCACACCACCACACTGAGACTACTGCCACACCCACCACACTGGGACTACTGCCCGTACTTGTCACCCCTCATCCGCTAATACACACTGTCACCCGCACAAACTCTACTGCCGATACCACCACACCTGCCACACTCCCGATGCCATCAACACCCCCCCCCCCCACTACCAAGCACGCATGCTGTGGGCCCATCAACCCCTTTCAGGAACTCCCTTCCCCCCACCCTCTGACAATCCCCAAGCTGATATCTCTTTTCTCACTCCATCTGCAAAAGTCCTTAGATGTGCCATCTCTTCCCATTTCCTGTAGAAAACTCCCCTCCCCTCCTTCCCTGGTGGAATCATATCATGTTGAACAAGATCATCCCTGTGATAAGATATCGGGTTTGAGAGTTCCATGTTGTACTGATGATGAAACTTTCCGTACAAGGAATGTGTAAATCATCTTCTTATCTTTATTCTTCTCTTTTCAGTACGAAGACGAAGGCGCCGTCGAAAGAAGGTCTGCATATCATTTTTCCATGTTTTCTCATTTACTAAGAGGTTCAGTAAACGGAATGATAACTTTGTATTATTTAATATCCTTCATTCAATGACTTGTTCTGTGTTGATGAAATCTGTCAAAACAAATTTATAAATTTATCACATTGATGGATGATAACCTTGTACAAGGTTTTCATTTCACAGAAGTTAGTTATAATGATGGTTTTATATTAACCACATATTTGTGGTACAATTTGTTATCAAAGTTTGGATGAAACTTGTTGGTTTTATTTGTGAAATCTTCAATTCGCTCAGCTTCATGCCAGAAACAGACTTTGTTGGAACAATACATGTTGTTATTGTTGTTGTCGTTGTTATTGGTGTTGGTGTTGTCTGCAGCTGATGCTGCTTGGCTGCATCATTTTATGGAAGTGCTGCTGTGCAACTGATGCAGTACCCCTATTACCAGTAAGCTGGTACTCATTTTGCCAACCTCGGAAGAGTGACAGGCTGAGTGAACCCACCTGGTGCTATTTCAACGGGGGGTGGGGGGTTCCACCGTCATTCATTACTCTCGGATTCAGATGCTGATTCCTTCACCATTCGTGACTCTCTGATTCAGATGATGATTCCTTCACCATTCGTGACTCTCGGATTCAGATGCTGATTCCTTCACCATTCGTGACTCTGGGATTCAGATGCTGATTCCTTCACCATTCGCAACTCTTGGATTCAGATACTGAGTCCACCGTCATTCATGATGCTCTGATTCAGATGCTGATTCCACCGTCATTCGCGACTCTCGGATTCAGATACTGATTCTACCATCATTTGCGACTCCAAAGGTTCTTAGAATGTTGAAAGAGTTCAGTGGGATTTTGAAGGAACAATTGGAGACAAAATTATTGATGGAAACGCTTTCGAGGGAATTGTGGAGCCGAATCGTCGAGCCTTGTTTGAGTGATTCAGAGGAAGAAGGTGGAAGTGTTCATGAAGATGAAAACGTGGGTCACATGATCAATTCAGCTTGGTAGAGTTTGATTTTCCGTTCAAGTAACGGTCCATAAGAGAGGAATTTTGTATTAATTGATTAATCCATTTATATATTACTCAAGGATTCAATTAGTAGAAAAAAATTTCAATAAAATAGACATTATCAAATCTTTTCGACTTGCACTCCTTCAGATAAATCCACAAGCAGATGAAGAAGAAGCACCAAACTCTCATTTATCAAGTTACAATGTGATGTCCTCAACGTTGATTGGTTGAGAGAAAGAAATGACGGGATTACTTGATTGGTGGAACCAAAGAGCATCATGAATCTTGAGGAGGTGGAAATGAACCCTCATGAATAATGATTAGGAGGAGATGAATTACCAAAGTACAGGTAGAAACATAATGCCAATTAGCTGAGGGCTAGAAGGGGGAGGGGTGGGTGTGGTTTTCATGATGACGTAATGTTCACTGTGGTAGAGTTGTCACACAGTCAAGCCATGATCATCAAAATAGATATAAAGTTCGGAAAAATTATTTCTGTCTCCAAAGAAGAAGGTTGGTTGACCTGATGACTGTGGCCTCCATTGCGTCCTCTACTCAGGATTATGAACCAGCTGATGTGATATTGCTCTGCACATTGAGGATTGTTCAGTAAATGGAAACCAATTGCAGAGCCGCACGGAATAGTTGTCGTACTGTGTACATTCTTACGAGCCTGAGTTGATTGTCTCTGGTTGGTTGACTGATCCCTTATTTGACCCCTCTGTTCGGATAACCACAAGATCGAGCCATCTCTTTTGTTCCATAACAGTGCTCCGTAAAATGTTCTGACCACAAAAGTGAACATTTTGTCAGCCTGATCCATACTCCCGTATTTTGGACAAACCTCGTCCAATTTCTGGCAAAGTTAGGGAGTTTCGGCCATTGGTGGAGCATGAAACCATCTCGGTTTGTTTTGCTATACAAGCACCAAGGACCCATCGACTCGGCACATTCAAAAAATATTCGCCTTTTGAGTTGAATCGTACTGAGATGTAATCCGGATACAGTGCGGATGTGGTGGTCTACTTCCGTATGTGATGTCACCCCTAATCTGAAAAAGAAGAAGAATAAGATTGATTATAATCACAAATTTACCTACTTTATAATTTGGAAATCGGAAAGAGACACAGCATATCTATTTTGTAGGGTATCAAAGGTCGACAGATTAGCGTCGAAGTGGTTTGGGTGTTTGGGTTCCCATTTAATACAATACTGTATATGATTTCATGTGAATAGTGTGAATGAGCCATCAAATGTCAGGCCTGGCCAGCCGGTTCGTGGAGACTTGGGCCAAGCTTCCCCTGGCTGACCCCACAAGACCGTGCAAATAATCGTAGCCATTGATGCAGAAGAAGAAGAAAAAGAAGAAAAAGAAGAAGAAGCAGAAGAAGAAGAGGAGGAGGAAATGTGAATGAGTTCTGAATATTACTCATAAAAGGGGGATAATACAATTTATAAACAAGAAAATGAGCAATCAGAGATTTCAGACCCTCGCCAGGACTTGTTTTGTCTGGCGTTTGTGTCGTTTTCTTTGGTGTATTTTGTGCGGGGTTTGCGTACTCTTGTGTTACGTAATTAATAAGAGACATAATTGGAACTGTCACCTTTTAACTGCTGGCGATGACCACGTACCAAGATGTCCAGCTTTGATGCAACCCCACTTTGATCGGACACCTGACCCTGCCCCATTACTTTTTTATTATCATTCAATTGAATTTAGAATGGGATTAAAATATATTCAATTAAAATCAAATGGAAGACCAAATAGGTAGAGTCCTGCATTCGAGTCATCAGGAGGAACCCGAACCGAACAATCAAAAAGCAAAGATTAAGTCATCAGGAGGAACCGGAAGGGATTCACATTTCAGCTGTTACTCAACTACCCTCAAACCCATCCAGGTACAACCAAGCGAGCCTTATTCAAAAATAAAAATAAAACTTTTATAAAATCAAAAAAAACCTAGATCACCAAAAAAAAGAAAAAGTTCTGGCTGTCAGACCATGTGTCCGATTAAGTTGAAATTTAAAGCATGTTTCCCTCATCACTACTACATAATAATTGTGAAGTTTCATGTTGCTTGATTAAGCAGTTCCAGAGGAAACATTATTTAATATTTTTCTTCAATCCAATATGGCTGCCAAACCATGTGACCCATTAAAGTATTCCTCTGCAAACTTGTACACCCAAGGATTGGGAAACATTTGTGTGAAGTTTCCCCTCGATATCTCCAGCCTTTCTGGAGAAGAAGTTTTTTTTATTGGTTTTAGGGTGTATCAAATATGGCTGCCAAACCATGTAACCTATGATGTTATATGTGTGAATTTTTTGTTCCTCATGGATAAGCGGTGATACTTGTAAAGTTTCGCCTCGATGTGTTCAGGCACTTCAGAGAAGAAGATTTTTGAAGGTTTTTTTTTTAAACAAAAACATGGCTGACGAATCACGTGACCGATGACGTCATAAAAAAATTTCTGCAGACCATTTTATCCCCAGATGACCCTCAAAATTTTCATACTGATTACACGTAGCGTTCTCTATATGCAATTATGATGTCATAACGCCTATGACGTCATAAAAGGCTCCTTAAGGCTCCTAAGGCTCCTATGACGTCATAAGTCACTTATTCCCGATGAGGTTTGTTTCAGTTTTCCTTGGTGTGGTTTCAGAGATACAGAGGTCCAATTTTTCCCCTTTTTCCAACATGGCTGCCACACCACGTAACCTATGACGTCATAATTATGACTAATTCTACATGAGTAGTGGCACCGATGGTGAAAATTTCGTCTCAATCCAACAAGTAGTTGTGGAGAAAAACACAAATGTTCTGTGCGGACAAACAAACAAACAGACAGACAGACAGACAAACAAATGGACCCAAACACAATACCCTCTCCTTCGGTGATGGTAAATATAACTTTATTTGAATTTTTAGGTAAAAGGATAAATATAAATTTACACATTAATATCCCGTAAGGAAGATACAATCATGTGCATTGTCTCACCTGCGAAGTTCATGAAGGGTTGATGTCATGTCAGGGTTCCATCAACTTGGGACCGTTTTGTTGATTGACCAACGATCCAGTGTTGAATCAGTCGATGATTGATGTTTTCTAGAAAGCTGCTGCAGTGAATGATTTAATAATTAATTCCTTGTGTAATCTGAGTGCAAACTCTCTCTCTCTCTCTCTCTCTCTCTCTCTCTCTCTCTCTCTCTCTCTCTCTCTCTCTCTCTCTCTCTCTCTCTCTCTCTCTCTCTCTCTCTCTCTCTCTCTCTCTCTCTCTCTTCTCTCTGTCTCTCTGTCTCTTCTGTCTTCTCTGTCTCTCTGTCTCTCTGTCTCTCTGTCTCTCTGTCTCTCTGTCTCTCTGTCCTGGTGCCATCCACATGTTCATGTGCATGGGAAGGATTTCCAAAGTGTTAACTTTATTTTTCAACAGGTTATGGCTCGTGGAGGAGTTGTGACAAAAGTCACGTGATGCAGAGAAATACAGGAGACAACACCGAACTTATCCAGACAAACAGACACTGAGCCTGCGATCCCAGGGCAATCAGGATACCGACAATGCTGTTTGTCTGGCGTCACTTTTCTCTCAAGACTTAGCAGGGCAGTTGAAGATAACTTCCCTCCTCATCATGGATACACAGCTATGGGGTTTATCCCCACTCTACATTTAAACGATCACCATCAAGCAAGGAATCAGCATGTACCATTGTTAGTCTTTGGTATGACTCGGCCAGGGTCTGAATGTACCGGACAGCCCCCCACACTCAGGGTGGACACTCTATCCATCACACCACCAAGACAGTCTGCCATCGAGTACTTCCCTGTCATTCTTTCTTTATTACAGTTATTCAGATGTCATTTGAACCCTTGTATTTTCCAGCTGCCATCGATTGAGCATGATCTCTCGTAATAGTTATGGTCGTTTTGTGCTCCTCTTACAATGTGTTTTGGGATATTCCTACCTTTCATTCATCCAGCAGAATTTATCGGAGGACTTAAAACCAACAACCTACGAATGGCGGGTGTTATTTGGAACAACATTCAGCCTGCCCTGCGCCATTTATTCCCTACAGTGGTGTGGGTCCATGGGTATCCCTGGCTACAAAGATGTGAAATTATTGACAGATCAAGGTTTCTACGGAGACAATTGTGTGGACTGTCTACCAACCATTGCTCAAATTGAAGAGTTATTTTTCAGGACTCGGGACAACTTGGCTGAGGGAGGTGTTTTGATAGATTATTTGAGATTTTATAGAGTAATTTGAGATTCGAGATTCGACTAACTTTCCTCGTCTTAATTTTCCTACTTTTGTCCCATATTCTCACCCTCTCCTCCCACTCCCTGAGACCAAGTCATGTGCTGTCAACTTTGGTTCCTCTTTGGACAGAAGGACTCCCATTAAGCCATGCTTGGCCTGCAGTGGGACTAAGATAAAGATTAAGTCTGTGCTTCGACACAGATTGTGAGCCATTGAGTGCATTCACGATCCAACTGACAATGCAGCACCTCCACAGAACATTAACCAGTAAATAGCACCCCCTCGGGTATCTGTCTCCTATAACAGGTAGGGCAAAGCTCATCATACAGGACCTATGGAGAGAGAAGCAAGGTTTGGATGCTCCAATTAGACACTGATATTAAGCAGGCATGGCAAATGGATTGATTGTTCTCTTTAGGTACCATTCCTCGTTGTTACACATATCTTAATGTCAACTCTACAGCTGCCAAGGGGGAGCTACGTGTCTTCTGTGATGCATCCAAGAGCAACTGTGGTGCAGTTGCATACCTTTGTTTGACAGACCCAGACCAGGATGTTAAAGTCAGTTTTCTGGGCCAATCCATGGAGAATTGAAGCATCAACTCCGCCTGCCAAGACAAGAGCTCTTTTCAGCCCTTGTTAGACCTTAATTCAGCCATCTGATTCATAAAGAGCCCACCCCTCCTCACTCCAATGTCACTCACTATCCAGCGACTCACCCCCTGCTGGCCTTTCTCCAATCAGGCTCATGCTGCTACAAGGCTTTGTGGGTAGTCATGTCATAGAAATCGAGCCGAATGGCCATTAGCAAATGCCACTATATGGACAGGCAACACAATCTCGCCGATGACCTCACCTGAGGCAAACACACTGTACGGGTTACAGTTGGACTGTCGAGGGAGCCATGGATCTCACTTTCTTACAGAATCGCCTGACAAATGGCCAAAGCACCCCACTGCAACCAAAGCAAATGCAACACAATGAAGAGGAAGATATTTGACCTGAAGGACTGAGATAGCTGTGAGGTGTGGTGATACCATCTCTGACTGATTTCCAGTTGTTATTGGAGTCCGTCAGGTGTGTGAACTGGCCCCCACACTTTTCAGCGATTGTGTGGACTGGATTCTGGGGAGGATGTCAGAGAGATCAAGATGCAGTGCATCGTTTGGGAATGTCAAAATCTCTGACCTTGATTTCGCAGATGATGCAGTCATCTTTACAGAAACTCTTGATATCCTTTTGCAGGCCCTCGTGGTGCTGATTGAGGAGTCGGAACTGCTGGGATTATTTGTTTCCTGGATCAAAACTAAGATCCAGGCTTTCAATGACATCTTGGATTTGACACTCTTGTCTGTTCCTGTTTGCGGTGAGGATGTTGAGGTCACAGAGAGATTCACTTACCTTGGCAGTGATATTCATGTCTCCGCATGTTGTGAGACAGAGGTCGATAGACGTCTGTGTCAGACCTGGGGAGTCATGGATTCACTGGATCATGGGGTATGGCACTGTCGGTACCTGTTCAGGAGGACAAAAGTTCGAGTTGCATTATGGGGCATTGCATTATGAAACTGATAATTGCTCACCTTGACGATCACATCTGCCAGTATAAGTGTGAAGACCAACAAGGCCAAATCACACAAAAGGAACTGGATTCTCCAAGGCTGACGAACAGTACGCAAGCACCAGCAGAAGTGCCTCGAGAGTTAGTGTTGGAGGGCGAAGGCACAGGTTCCAAGACTGGCAGACTTGACCCCAACCCATGATCATCGACACAAACCTTACTTTGATTCACCTGTCATGAACTGTTTTGGTTAAATTACTGTGATCATTGGTGACCAAAACGAAAATATATGGGGTGTGGCATTTCAATCCCTCACTACCTTTTATTTATTTACAGGAGTGAGGTTGAGCTAACAATGGGACAAACATCAAGGGGATGAATGAACAGGGAAAAAGAGGGAGAAGGGGATGAAACAATTAAATTTATCATCTTGCTCTCTCGAATGAGGAATCGTCTCCCTGCGTTCATTATCTCATTTTCATGGCTTCTTCTTCCTTTTCTTCTTCTTTTTATTTTACTTCTTCTTTAATGGTCACAAATATTTCCATGCTCTTGTGGGGTTGGCTGGGGAAATCTTGGCCCAGGTCTTTCATGAACCGGTTGGCAAGGCCAGACGTTTCACTCAGGTTAGGAAAGGGATTTATAATTTGCTCAGGTTGTCGGCGATCACGGTCCTACTCTTCACAAGACACCGTGGGATCTTCAACTTCCACTAACTAATACTGGTAGATGGGGCGCCTAGTTTAACATCCATCCGAGAGATGGCACACACACTGATTAATCACCCTGCCTGTGAAACTCCAGGATGACAGCGTGCCAACCTCGAGGGCCTACACCATCCTGTGATCCCCATTCCCCTTGCTTGATTATTTCAAATACATTGCACGTCATGATCTCATGCTCTCACCCATGCACATCCATGATATCTTCTGCACACGCTCATTGTTTCCAATTCTGTTCCTCTCCGGACCACTGGTTTGTGGTTTTGTGTTATTCCTCCTTGTGTATATCCATCCCCCTCATGCCCCTCATAAGTTTGTGAACTTGCTGCCCTTTCTTGTTTCGCTCCGCCATGAACCTAAACTCTGTCATAAAGCAGATGGGAAACAGCTTCGAGACCATGTTCGGAAAGGGGTACTTTGTGATGTAAGGCCTTGCCGAGGAAGTACCAACCCAATCATTTATAGCCTGGTCGGGAATCCAAACGGGAATCTGCAATTCTGGAATCTGTAGTTTGTCTAACTCTTAAAACATACTCTAGGAGTACAGATCTGAGGACAAAATGCTAGTCCTACGGTGTGTTCTTAACTGGGGGAAAACTTTTCCCTTTTTTCATCTTTACACCTGTAATTGCTTTAAAATGTATTTTTAAAATAACACCTGACCTCGTTTCAGAAACCTCTGTGGTACAATATGTTTTTATTGTACAATGAAAGGAAATTTCTCCATCATTCTAATCACGTACATTAACCCATGTACCCTTTGTACAGGTTGAAGCTCGTGCCAGGTATTCAAAGAATGGGAAATCCAGCACCGAATTGGTTTCTTTACGAACAGGGTAAGTGAATGTGTGCATAATGTACCAGTGCATTACTAAAACTAGTTTAAATAATAACTTTACAAAACAACACAACCTCTGTTTACACATTGTTTGTGTTAGCCAGTTCGGAATCCACATATTAGCACTTTGCTTGTGGTGTTAAATCAGTCTTACCTGAGAAAGTGTTACTTTGTCCGTTTAACTATATTTTTTTATGTGTAAGATCTCAACTAATTGGTGGAGTGAGGTAACAGAGGGTAAAAAGTCAACATACTGATAGTGAAGGGCTGAGGGGCCACAGTGGGACACGAGTGAGGAAAATAAAATACAGGAAAAGAGGAAAAAAGAAACACAGTCATGTGCCTGAAAGAGGGTTTATGTGTTTGGATGTTATGAGGTAGAAAATATCATGAGGGAGATGAAGGATGAAATGAGATGGGAGAGTACCACCTGCCTCAACCATGGAGAGAAAAATGTGCTGGAACAAAATTCCAGAGATTCCATTAATGGGGAAAAATAGGAACAAGAGATTAGAGGTCCATGGGAAGCCTTATTTGTGAGTTTGATCAGTAGTGAGTTCTTGGAAGAAAATATGCATCCTGGACAAGATTGGAGGGCAGTTTGGTTTGTGGTCCATTTTCTGATATGGTCGGTTCAGGAGAGTTCATGACTGTCAGTGATGCCTAAATATTCAAGAGACTGAACTTCTTACAGTTGCTGACTTTGTAAATATATTGGTGGGTTTGACGATCTTTCCAGAACAACAGGATGAGACAGTGAGATTTTACAGGATTGAAGGACATGTTCTATTTATCAGACCAGCATCTAATCAATTCAAGATCAGCAGTGAGTGATGCCTCTGCAGCCTGCCTCGCACTTGGATGGGGTACTGTATGACACAATGTGGAGTCTTCTGCAAAAATGAAGAGGAGTATTCCCGTGCATCAAAACATCTTTTTTATTTATATAAGAAGCAAGACTGTGTCCAAGACACTACCATAAGATACTCCAACCACCAATATGAGAGAAAATGGAGTAGACTGCATGAGTAATACAAGTCAGAAATCCATGTGTGAAGGAAGCCTTCTTGACCACAGGCAGAGAATTTAGCAAGTAAAGCATGATGGCAGATTGTGTCAAATGCCCAATATATGTCCAATGATTCAATCCTAACCACTTGTTTAAAATTGAGGACCTCTAACCATTGTTAAGAGAGGAGCAGAAGCATGTCCAGAGTTGAGTGACTGGGATGGAATCCAAACTAACGGTTTGAGATGAGGATGTTTGGAAATAGGAAAGAGTTGACATCGGAGGTAAGGATGCATTCGATGACTTTACTTGTTATTGGAAACACACTCACTGGCCTATAGAGGGTAGGGTCTGTTTTTGAACCCTTCTTGTGGATGGAGGTGATATTTAATGACTTGTTTATAGAGGGGAGGTGGGCAATAGAGGATTGACTGAATAGTGCAGATGTAAGAGGAGCAAGAATAGAACATAACTAAATATCTGTGATCACAAAGTGATGACCAAGGGTAATTTGCCTCTCCTGCCTTCCCCTTGGTGATCATCCACTTCTTACCCTTGGCCAGCGATCCAATGATTGCTATAGTTTTTTTTAGACTACCATGTGACCTTGACCTTCAACGTGTAGGGATAGAGTGTAAATTCATAAAATGTGTCCCCATCTACAGTCTATCTATAAAACTCAACATCATGAAAATCATAGGAAAATTTTTAATTAGGTCAAAATCCGAAAAAGTAGGTCAAGGACACAAACCAAATATCAGGTGCACAACGTCAGGATAGGTGTGCTATTATGATGCAAGGACATCTTGGAAGGTCATGCGGTCTTGGAGATTCCGCGTTGGCAAAATTTGGCGATGACAAAAAACGCATTTTCTTCAGACCAACATTTGATCTTGACTTTTAACTCGGAGGAGTATTATGTAAATTAAACATAAATGCGGCTTTCTCTAAGCTAACTGGAGTCGGTAATTTTGTTCTACTCGGAGAAACCTTCGGCGAGTTGTGGTGAAAAATGTTCAAATATCTATAATTAGGTTATGATCTTGAAATTAGGTCAAGGTAAAAAATAGGTCAACTCCATATAGTTTCCTTTCACATTATTGATGCAAATTTTCTTTTTGAAAGTCTCAGCTGGCTCTAAGATAAAGTTCGAAAATTGATACAGCTCAGAAATTGGGAGTGCAGGAAGAAACTATAACGGCACTCGGGAGAATGCATAACTCCGCAAGGCTGAACAGTTTACGTTTTGTATCCCACTGACAGGCCAGAACTCGATCCAGAACTCCAAAATCGAATTGGCTTATTCTTGTCACCTCCCCAACTCATCCACCAAGTTTCGTGCGAATCCGTGATAGATCATGCTATATATCGTTTTTGGCCCGATCTTTCATTGGTGAAGAATCACTTATTTAAATTAAAAAAATTCTCGTATGCTGATGCGGATCCAGATCTTCACCAAAATCAAATTGATTAGTCCTGGTCATGCACCTCTTGGTTTCTGAGGATTGGGACATGGAATTTTGGGGCAATGACAGGGAGATCAGGAGAAATGGTGGACGTATTGGTCAAAAGAAGAGTGGACATATGTTGTGTGTAGGCGTTGAGATTGAAGGGAAGTGGTGTGAGAATGGTGAAGGGTACGGAGGGACAAAATTACAAGTTTGTGTGGCAAGGGTGCCCTGAAGGTGTGTATGGTGTTGGTGTCCTGTTTTCTGAGGGGTTTGTCGACAGTGTGGTGAGTGTGACGAGAGTGAGTGAAAGGTTGATGATGGTGAGAATGGTAATTGGAAATCTCTTGGTGAATGTCATCTCTGGATATGCCCTGCAGTTTGGTCGGAGTGATGAAAAGGACAAGTTTTGGTGTGCGATTGAGAAGTTGATGGAAAACGTGAAAGATGAGGAAGTTGTTGTGGTAGGAGGATACTTGAATGGACATGTGGGAAGGAGTACAGATGGTTTTGAGGGAGTCCTTGGGGGTTACAGATATGGTGTGAGGAATGGAGAAGGTGAGAGGATTTTGGAGTTTGCTGATGGGGTTGGTTTGTTGATTTGTAATATTCAATTCCAGAAAGTAGATAATAAGCTTGTTACGTACATGTCAGGTGGGTCTACAACAATTGTTGACTACCTGTTGGCGAGAGAGGAGGAACCTCCAGGACACAAAGGTGATCCCCAGGGAGGAGGCTGTTTCACAGCACCACTTGGTTGTCTGCCACATAAGGAAGAAAGGTGCGAGGAGAGATCGGCGGGTGAAGTACCAACCGAGGATGAAGGTGTGGAGGTTGAAATTGGTGACTGTGAAGGAGGAATGAAGAGAGAGGTTGAGTATGGTCGAGGATGATGTGATTGAGCTTGAAAGTGGTTGGATGTCAATGGAGATAGTCTGTTGGGAGTCGTTGGTGAGGTATGTGAATGGACAAAGGACCATTTTTGTCAGGTCATGTCAGATTAGATCTGTGACTTGCTTCAGGTACCATGTAAACCTGTACTAACCTGTTCCATGTTCGGGTTGTAGGCAACTAAACCATCTCCCCCACCAAGTTCTTGGTGAGGAGGGTGTATGACATGGACAACCAGCAGGATTAACAACAAAACCTGTCAAAGGGCGGAGGAGCTACTTGTGAGCCAAGAGCCATCCATATCTAGTACCCAACTGTGTCTGCGGACATATTCCTGTGGTTGGGTGACTTTTTATGAGGGGGTTGGTGGCAGGATTTGCACTCTGTCCACCGTAAAACCCTTCATTCCGCAAAACATATGAAAAGCACAAAAAAAAAATCTGAAAACCCACTCATGGGATTACCTCCTGTGCATCTAACATTTGCAGGGAAGCTCACCGGATAATGTGATTGGGGCAAGGCCTTTGGGACCCCGATCTTTGATGATAGGAGGGAAACCACGGGTAACCTTCCCGGGTAA
This sequence comes from Eptatretus atami, assembly GCA_035128595.1. Lineage (NCBI taxonomy): Eukaryota > Metazoa > Chordata > Myxini > Myxiniformes > Myxinidae > Eptatretus > Eptatretus atami. Next base: position 202,415,740 of record CM068952.1, read on the forward strand.
GATTGTGTTAGTGTGTGACGGGGTGGTGCTGAGGTGTCGTCCACCAGACGGGTGTCTCCTTGGGTTAAACTCAGGCAGTCCCTCTGGGTGGGTGCCTGGAATGTCCTATCCCAAAGAGAGGATGATCACCTGTCTCTGTTATCATCTGAGCTCAAGCATTTGGACATCGGTATTGCAGCACTCTCTGAGGTTCAGAGACCGGATTGTGATGAGATCATGGCGGGAGGTTACACCTACTATTGGTCTCGTCACGATGATGGTTACCATGCCAAAGCAGTTGCTGTATCTATATCCGATAAGCTGACTTCAATGATAATTGAGGAAACACTGGTCAAGTCAAAGGATGTCACAAGGATGTGTCACTCCTTGGGTGTGATTTCCCTGGTCTCTGTCCATGCTCTGACTGAGGCGAGTGATCTCAACGTGGAAGCGGGCGCATTCCATAGCCAGGAGCATTAAGTGAAGAACACCTAGAAACATGGAAAAAAAAATGCAGAAAGCTGATTTTTTTTCAGGGATGGTTCTCTGACATCTCCTGAGTAAAAGTGCATACAATCCCGAAAAATCCCGTTTGTGCTAAACGCGTGGGAACGCGAAATCCAAGATGGCCGCCGTTTCGCTAATTCCGTCAACCGGAAATCAGCTAATATCACATATGGTCATGTAATACATGATTTTAGGGGTTTTAAGGTATGAGGAATTCATTAGTGATGTCCTTTTTATATTCTAAAGTCATTATAACCTCTAAATCGAAAATGTTGGTAAATTTATTACAAAAAAGCATCGGCAATGATCCGTCAGTCATCTTCAACATAGATTAGTCCATCATACACCAATAGTACTGTAATATATTCTTTTCAATGTTTCTGATGCATTATATAATTACACATTTATCTATATTTCCATTAGAAACCCACACCAACTGTTCTCATGGTAACTCACAAGCATGAGAATTACATGAGAACTCATGAAAATCTTTTGTGAAATGACATTTCAAATGAGAATTTGATGAGGTCACATGTGAAATGAAAATAGTGTTGGAATTATCATGACTTCTCCCATTATAATCTTATTCAAACACAGTTATACTATTTTAAAAGGAAAATGGAAGGATGCACATACAAGCATATGTACGTTGATGATAACTTTGCCAAGAGAATTTGAAAAAGTTAAAAATGAAATTGATAGTGCTTTCTTATCGTATCAAATGATTCCATTTAACTTTATTCATTGTTCACTGCATAGTTTACCATCAAGTGGACATGCATTAGTGCAGTTCTGCCCAATGCATGTCGAGCACATGGTTGAACAGTCCTGACCAGCTTTGCGGCATGAACACTGTTTCCCGCAACTGGTTTTACACCCACATGACACCATGCGTAATACAGAATCAGAT